>JAODGC010000007.1:6080220-6097286 GCA_027574925.1 Ecitoglossa quadriceps
TTAAACATGTTATAAAAGATTACATTTTACTATCTCTATCTCTCTTGGACACTTGCCATCGTGAGAGTACTCAAAATTAAATAACTTTAAGCAGAATTGGTCCCAATTGATTCCATAATATGTTTAATATAAATACGGTACCACGTCACTTTCCTAACTGGCTTCGTACCACCGCTACACCACTGTCTACAAAATATTCCCCCCATAACCTCAATTCAAGTTGCAAGTTGCACGAAACAACTACAGGTTAAGTTGTTTCGTGCAACTAGGTTCGACGCACATCAAAAAGACAAGAAATTTTTACGTTTTGCAATGAATATGTTGATGTTTTAATAACTCAACAAATTGTAGAAACAATGGTCTAGAGACTAAAGTGTTCGGAGACTGATTTGGGGCATTGAATGGTAAACACTCAGACCATGAAATATATTCGTCTCAGCAGTAATTATGCAAATGCACCATTGTCTTCATTGTCCTTCTAAAATACACAGGATAGACCCACAGCGCATTTCCTCTCTGGTCTCCTCTTGCATTACTGGTGGTACACTTCACTTTCCTCCTGGGGCCGGTCCCATAATTGCACACCAGTTGTTTGCAAGTTGAACATGCGACCTGCATGTGTCATTTAAGATTGTTGCTTTGTTTTATGAAGTGTAAAATTTGAAAGAAAATCTGCTACGCTTAGAATTCACTTGTCTCTGCGGTAGAGACGTTCGCCATCTGGCAACTGTCTTCGCAAAGCACCAAGGGTTAGATTACTGGTTACACGCTAGATTAGCTAGCCTAACGTGGCCTGTGCAAAAGACTGCATAAATATTTGCGCCCACGACAACATAAGCCAACACAAGAGGTGTGTTCATGTGTAACGCCTTGGAAGAAAAGAGGTATGCCATAGACAAAAGAACACCCAGTAATAAATCTCTCAATTGAAGTCATTAAATAATTCCATGTGAAAATTACGTCGAGAAAATCATTACCCATATGCAAATTAATCCGTTGTTTATCATTCGCAATGCCGCATTATCTCTGCTGATACAGAATAAATAAACAGAGTGAAATTATATAAACAAACACGAACATTTGACTGCCTTCCACGAATGCACTTGCAGAGCACTAATCAGCACAAATGAATTGATAAGTGCATGTCATGAACCAGTTCGAACTTTGGCGAATTAACCTTAAGGTAAGCATACAGAAAGATACAGAATTTATCATAGATTTATCTTGGTATGCGTCGACGACTGGTCTGCAAATCCCGCAGCTGATGCACAAAGTGCTAGTTGAACTCGAATGATGCGCTTCAATTGGGGTCAATTAAATTAATTAACATGAACACCAGAGAGAAAATTTATTGTCATGCCCACATCGTTGGTGTTAAATTTAATTTACTTGCTAATGATAATGTATGGTGTCCAAGTGAAAGATTCTGAGTTTTTGCTGTCAAGAGCCTGGATGCAAATCATGTACTTAATTGGTTTTAGGAAGATGTCTATAACCATTACCAACTTATTAGCTATCGAAAAACCTTGCACTTGCATATCAGCAATCAACACACCGCAATGAATCGTTCATTGCTGATAACCATGACTGCATTATTGATAAGAAAACAAACAACGCGCGGAGTTTCATTGCTGAGCCACCGTGGACCCTATCCAATCAGGCATTGTACAAACAGTTTTATCGACTTGGTCCTAGAGAAGAGACGTTCACTTTCGCTGCATTCCAACTAGTTCCCTACGAGTATTGACTCGTATTTTCCTAGTGCGCAAATTTCCTGCGCAGGCGGCTTCTCGCCTGACAGTTGACGTGCAGTCGCTGGCAGGAAAGCTACTCGCACTGCAGTAGAAGTGCTTTCCAATTGCAATATTTGCTCAACATATGCGTGGATAGATTTTAATTACTACTGCCACTATACTAATTTTTACATCTTTATACACACCAGTCAAAGTGTGAGGTGGTTACATTGTGCGATTCCAGATTTCTATCAAACCACAAACTACAGACAGACATCTACAAGGTTAGTATGGAAATCAATAAAAATACATTGTGACGTTTAAGTCTAAAGTCAGCTGATTACACTAACTTCGATTGTTTATACTTTTTACCAGGAAGTGCATTTGTATAATTTATAACTTCCTTTCTTATGGAATTAATTTTAAAAAGTACCGCAATGTTGTATCAAGTAAAAATCCCCCACACAAAGAGCAATCCTGGACAATTCCAATACTGCTCATTTCGCAAGGGACACGCATACGAGACATAAATATTTTTAGAACAGCTTGGGATATGCCTCTGTAACAAAAAAGGGAAATAGGTATTTCTAAATTTGTCTTATGTTTGCTCTCCCCGCCATGTTGAGGCGTGCGACGTCCCCGGTGCTGCCGGGTGTGTCGTATGTTTGGCACGTGTGCGTCTATTGCATATGCCTGAAGTAAACAAATCAAATTTCACAGATAAACTAACATTTAAAACCACCGTCAATATCACTCTACCGTTGTATTTTATTTGCAGATGAACAGACCAATCAATCCCAACGTGAAAAAAGTGTTATTCCTCAAAGAGTCTATGGAAAGTCCATCTAGTAATGATTTAGATGATGAAGGCTACCAAAGAATATTACAGGAATTCAAACAGCACACAGAGGAAGCCAAAGCTAGGTGGAACTTTGATTTTGAAAATGATATCCCATTAGAAGGTGACTTTGAATGGGAACGTGTCCCTCAACCAGTACCAAAGAAAGCAGATGAACTGAAAGGAAAGCTCTCAGGAAAGAATGAGAGACAGTTGTGAAGAAGTAAGGAAAACAAGTGACATTCACTTCAATGAGGAAAACGAAATTTTATTTATATTTCGATCAAATGAAAACGAATTTGAGTTGACACCAAAAATTTATGTTTGAGTCTTATCAAACCAAGTCAAGCTTTTATTTATTTTATTTATTTACTGTTAATCCATACAGTTTGATATTATTTATTTATTGTACATCACAGAGTGATAAATTGGTTGTTATACCAAAAAGGACTGATGCATATTAGAGTAAAATAAAGTGCAATATTTTCAACCATTGGTGAATTACTGACTCACTAGTTTTATTGTGTTTTCAATTAACACTGTTGCACTTGCATACGTGGCATATCTGAGGAACTAAACAAATATTTAAAAGATTAACGTCCATGTTACTAACTGAGAAATGAGACTTCATCCAGTATGTGGTCACTGACCACAATGTAATCTGGGTTAAGCTGTTAATGAATACAAATAGTACAATGATGGCTCTCAGTGTGCAATCAAATAGTCACCGTTGACACTATTATGCCTGCTTGAGAGTAGGACAAGTGAAAATAAATAAGGTAACAATAAGTTAGAACCTAACAAGTTGATTGGTTGATTTTAGAAAGAAAATATCACCAGTTTTAATGTCATGTTCATATTTGTTGTTTTCTGTTGTTATGCTTGAATACAAAGTATGTTAAGAGAGTCAAAAGTACCAAATCAAACGCAAACATTCTGTAGCTCTTGAAACATAATTGATAAGAATAGGTTGCAGAAGTTGAACTTCATCAATATAACTTTGTGGGAAAACATTGTAGTGACGTTAATTCTGTCACTTGTTTACTATTTTTAATATCAAACCCTTGATAATACTTCTACGACATCTTCAGATATGATCAGTGATTGATGGCAATCAGAACAATCTAACTTAAAGCAGTCTCATGAAGATACCAATCAAAGAAACAAAACTCCTTGTCCACAACGTTGGATATAACATACAACCTACAAATGTACATATTACCTCATTAGACGTATGAAGAAGGAATACTTAACATGGGCACTTAAACAATCGATTTCTGCTTAAGCGCGCAGAGAAAGCATTGAAACGCGAACGTGTGTCTTTCCGAAGGCGGATATTCTCACCCTCCAAGTCAAAACCCCTCGATTTGGAGAGTCGCGATTCATTCACATTGCATCCACGGCCTATACCAACCCTTGCGTGCTCACACGTCTGCGCCGGCCCCAATGCACTTTGCAGCGCATACCGGAAATGTCTTATAAGATTTCTGAACTTTTAAGGTAAGTTCCGTTCGGCATGTTTCTCAACGACGCTCAGCCATCAGACGATGTGTGCAATGTGTGAGTTGTGTACGAACATACTTAGCACCATAATGCCATCACAGTGCTTATGCGAATAAATTTTAAATTGGCGTAGAAATGAAGACAGAGACTTTGTAAAGTGATTAAGTTCGTGTCTTGTAAAAATCCAATGTTCAATTGTTTTGAGTTATTAGATTGTTTTTACAAGTTTACTACTTCCATTCTAATTGTTTAGTCATTGGAAACTTGTTTTCTGTCATTAAACTCACCTTTACAGCGAAACTCATCGTTCGATTGCAATAAACCTCAGTATTTACTAAAAACTTTACAGTTTTGTTTTAAGTTTGAACCCAAAGTAGCAATGTGTTAAGTCGTTCAACAAATGAATGCCGAGCATTTTGTCGGGAGGCAGTGAAAGTTATTGTTTTTTAATGTATTGCTTATCGTCAGTTAGAGCTTCACCAGCGTACTTACGAGCTAACAAACGACGATTGTACATTGTGTGATGCGCATCGTGTATACATGAAGTTTTCATTGACTGCGGCCTCCCCTTGAAATGCTGCAATATGGTCGTGTCCGCGAGTCCCCACAGCTCTCTTCGACCCCCGCGTTAAGCATTATTCAACTACAGAGTGCGCTCGCCGCGTGCGTATCGCGGCTGTAGTAGCGGTCGAAGCGACGCGACTCGGAAAGCTAGTCGAATTGAGTTGGTCGCCGTGTTTGGTTGCATGCGTCGCCGTGGCTGTGCTTCCTGACATAGTAAACAACCTTCGCTAAACTAAGACTCTCGGGAGTTCATCAGCAACACCATCGAGACGTCGTCTGCAAAGAGTGTCATCATTGCTACATCGATTTATAATTGTGTGTGACGTTTTCGCCGTTTGTTTGGATACGCGAGCATCGAGGACGCGCCTTACGCGTGCTGTAAGCGTACCCAGCGTACGCTCCCGCATCGCTTCACGCAGCACTCTTGGTTGCCTACGTTACCTCAGAACAAAACAACATCGCGTACAAGATGAGTGCGTCAGTGTTCAAACCCATTCGTTCCCTGAATGCCCTGAATTTCGAAATGCCTAGAATACGGGGTACCATTGTAAATCGGGGTCTTAGGAGTATGGAGAAGGTGCGACGCGTGCTTTTTGAGCCCGTAGATCATGCGGAGACTGAGCAGTTTCTGCAACGAGAGCTGGCGCAGTATACTATCAATGAGTGCAATAAATGGGAATTTGACTTTAAGGAAGAAAAGCCTTGTAATCCTAATAACAACAAAGGTCGCTATGCTTGGAAACCCATCACACCTACGAAGATTACCCTTGCACCCAAGAAGAGGCAACTTCAACCTGAATTCGACAATAGCGAGTGCTATCCAACGCTTCCTGAACTCCGTGATGATATGACAATCGACCCTGTTTGCAATGAGGATCAAATAATGGAGATGCCTCGGAAACAGAGCAAAATCACAGGTATATTTTAAGTAGCAATGTCGCACTTATAAGTATGGAATTAGAAGCTTATTCGTAAAACTTATCACCTTACGAATACGTCCGTCTCAGTGTAATTTAGGTAGAAAGGAAGTGATAGAAGCATCGTTCAAACGTATTACATATATGTATCTGGGTTCATTACGCATAGAGGAAGTTTTCATTTACACACATTAGTACAACAACACAAAAGACTCCAGTTCAACGAACCTACTCCACATTTGTGCATATAACAAATATGTAGTAATTGCGCGTATCTCGGAAAATGCTGGTGCCGTTCGTGCGTGTTCATACCGAATGATAACAACATCTAAAACACAGTCAAAATAGATAACAACCAAATTTATATGTTTGTTTTGGATAAGTAAACTACCTTGTCCCGGCAACAGCTTCAGTTGCATGCAGTTAGGTTACTCTATACACAAATTTCTGTAAAACAATAGACAATCGGCGTAATAGTTGAATATTCCACTCGACTGTTTGTAAATGAAGTAACGGCACGGTTGGCCCGCATGAGCAACGGCTATCAATTCAACAATGGCACGTGTTGACAAATATAATCGGGAGGTGTTCTAAAGATGTGCCTGTCGGATACCCTTAAAAGGGTAGCGCTTTGCCGTTTACCTAATGTCTTCGGACATCGTGCCGAGAACGTGCCCAGCCAGGCAACAATAGCGGCGCACCCTTTACCAACACTCCGGCGATCCCCGAGAGTTTATCTTGTTTTCTTTGCCGCGGAAAGGCCGACAATAGGCTGTCCGGCGTTGGTCGGCACATTAGGGTAGTAGTAACGTCACGCACATCACAATCACGCTATTCGTGTAACTACACATTCTGGGTTTCTTTACCTTGTGCATTGCGAACGCATAGAACTGCACACGCTTTCATCATCCTCGGTGGGTGAGGCAGCTGTTATCAAGCTGAGACATATGGCAACTTCCTCCCTTGTAGCAAATGCATCACATTTTCGGAAAGGGGGTGCCATCGCGATTGGAAATTAAAAGGTGTGCGCGCCGTGTGCGCTATTGATGTGGGGGTACACGCATAACACTCGAGTGTGCCGTCTGCATATGGAAAAAGGGGGTGGAGAAACAAACGCGTAACGGTTTTTACGAGTTTCGCTTGTGCCATACGGCCGGCTGTTTGTCGTAAATGCGTAACCGTAGTAAGCAATCGTGCTAGTCATAAACAGTCAGACTCGTCCTCCGTGTTACGCTTGCACACTCAACCAGGAGTGATGATGCATGATGCTGCAGCATAGATGTATGCATATGTGTAAAAGATGCACGCATTTGCACATGTGTGCTGCTGCGGCCCTTGCATCCATGCAAGCACGCGTGTGCTGATGTCCGAGTAAAGAAAACCGGTTACTACCACTCGCCCTTTAATAATCTTCAACTCGACAACACTCCTTGGCTTCCATTTTCTTCTTCTTACTATTATACTACAGCGCTTCAAAGTTGAGCGCATTTATGTCTTCGGCTAACGACGGGACGCTAGGAACATCAACCTTCAAACGGGTTCGTTGGACTGTAGCGTAGTCCACGTTCGACTAGGCGTTGTCGACGCCTAGATAAATCTGTCCTGCGCGATGCGTATACGCGTCTTCTTCGATATCCAGAAACCACCTCACGCACACGTACGTTGTGCGTGTCCAATCTCTTCCCGCAGCTTTTCTTTGTGAAGTAACGCGCAGCGTACGCTCACGTAGGACGCTTGTAAGATCGGTCAAAGGTGGTTCACCTTGAACGGAGCGTTCACCCATTACAAGAAGACAACTGAAGCTCGTTTCATGTGCTTCTTGTTTATTAGTGCGCCTCCTGTGTACGCTTCTTGGCGGGTGTCTCCTTAATTCCTTCAGTTTATAAAACCCTAGGGGGCACGCGGGGATATTTATCTTTCGAATCTGGTGGAAAAACCATGTTGTTTTTAATAAATATACAGATGAGGCAACATAGGCGTTGTTGTTGTAAATTGTTTTTTGAATGTCTTTCAAATTATGTAATGCAAGTCAAGCAGTAGCTGTAACATTGACCTTATTGATGGGAACTGCGTATGCACACATTGTATACAGGAATGCGTGATGAATGACAGTAATTTAATCTACCCGGATGTAAATTCGGCTAAATGCCCCTGAATGGTGTAACGACAACATGGGAAACTGGAGCGCGGAGAAGCTGTACGCGCTGAAGAATGCAATGTGTTATTTTATGACGCGACGCACTGCATGAGGGTTACACTGTTAGAGTGTTAAAGTAATGGAAACGTGGGAATCGGTTGGACTTGTCTTAAAGTGTAACACGCTTGCATAATTAGACTTGCTGCACTAACCCCTTCGAACACCTCACACTCTGTCGTCCACGTGTACACATGTCAAACATCAATGTCGCCCTTTTTGCGATTGAGGCTCCCTGGAAGGTTTTTAACTTGCGGCATGACCTTTTTTGTTCGCGGCTCTATTTTAACGGTTCGCTTGTGCGACGTGCGTATTGAAAGAACCGCAAACGGTGTATTAAGATGTGCCCTTGATTCAAGCACAACACAATGCAAGGTTCAACGATTAATAGAGAACGCTTTGTTATTGTTTCAGATTTCATGCAGTCCAGAAAGCGACCTGCCGACACCGCATTCGCCAGGAAGGTGTCCAACTCGTCATCACCCATCCCTATGAAACGCGCTGCGCAGAGCAGTTAATCACATTGTTCGTCGCTTCTTAAATCGAATTAATCAAAACTTGGCAAGTGCGAGAAATCATTAACCACAAGGAGAATACAAACTATGCAAGATCTCTAAATAGCCCAGTTGCGAAACGAGGAAGAAACACGCGAAGTATGTTCAAAACGTAACAGCAAAGATACTTCTGGATAGTTTAATTTAAGTTGAAAAATTTTATATTTTATAGTGTTGTAAATTTTTTGAGTTTATTATTTATTTTATTTCGCTTATAAGTTCTACTGTTCTTTGACATCATCGTGTTTAGCATGACCTGTACATTGACCACATTGGATACGATGGTGGTTGTAGGAATTGCTAAATTAATCTAATTCGCTTCGTAATTTTTTCTCCGCAGTTTTCTTAGCGTATGACTCGGAGTTCAGTTTTGGGCAGATTTCTTTCTATGGACTTGGAGCTGACTGTGATGTTGAAATATCTATTGCCTTAGATATTTTCACACAGACACACTGTACATTTTCGTTTCGAATTCGAATTTTTTTATGGCGATTATTTCGTTTACTATCGTACTAAATCACTAATCCCGGTAGATCCATTTGATTTTGATCTAGTAGTCGTAATTCGTTGTACTAATTTATTGAAAATATAGGGAACAAGTATTGGTGATGCTTCCGATTTCGGCACAATTCAATGCATAAGCAAATGGCGTTAGTTCTAAAACGTGTGTTCTTTTCAAAAGTGGGGATGAACAGACTTTGACTACCTACTGATTTATTACGCTGGGTGCAACCAAATACACTTTTGCTCATTAGATGTATAAATGTAAAACTGTTTATTTGCACTCTGCAAAAAGCTAAACGAATTAATAGATAGTCCTACATAAACTTTGTCCATCTCTGCTTTAGAAAAAGACGAAAGACAAAGTTATACGACAAAAGTGTTTAAGCGACGCCTGTAATTGAAGAAAAACATTAAGTGGAAATGTAATAGCAACACCTGTGATGTATAATAAGATTTTGATCTCACTTTTCAAATACATTTAGAGTATAAACTTTAAAGTAATATTTTATATGAATTTTATTAATTTAGTAAAGTATATTATAAACTTATATTTGAATATACGTAGATTGATACCTGACGGGATGAACAAGTGCATTACTATTGTATCATATCAATGTACCCTGTGTGTGTGTGTGTGTTAATCAAATCCCAACATTATTTCGTAGTTTTAATTTTGCATTTTATTGAGTTGTATCAATTTGCAAAGCAATTGCACATCATTTCGATCAATTATAATGATTTACTGCAGAATGTCAATTCATTTCATTGTATAAAAAATAAATGCGCTTCAGATGTTTGTTAAATAGACTCGATTTCTTTTGGGTTTTTTTCTTATCCGCACGTAGTATGTTTGCTATGTAATGTCGCAGCTTGTATTTTGCACCAGAGGCCAAGTTTACGAGCAAATCTATGGTGCCATTCATATTGCGAAAAGTGATAAACCCTTCAAGGTCTAGTGCTATTCAAATCGTGTGTTATCAGCAGCAACAAATGTGGTGCGTGCCATTATTTCTGGTAAGTCGAATGTGGCAATGTGTGTCGACCGGTAAGAATGTTAAAAACGTGTGGTGAAATTTAAAAGTGTTTCTCTGTCATAATTTCCATAGTCAACAAATGCAGTTGAAAAGTCGTGGTGCTTCGTATACTCAACTTTTATGCAAATGTGCGTAAAATGACTACTATTTGGTAGTACTGGAAGTATTAGAAGTTGGAAATGTGTTGTATCTGCGTATTTTCAACTGCTCGATGTTTGGGCAGCAAATATTTTTCATTTGACTAACATTTGAACTTGTTTGAATTACGATTAGAGACGCATGTCGTTTGATTGATTATGTTGGCTTTACGAACAAGTGCTTAGTCCACGGGCGGAAGTTCACTAGGTTCAGATATAGTATTCAAGTAGTATTAGCAGTGTGAGAGTTCAAAATGTGTGGAAAACTGGCGTTTTATTGTTGGTAAACTGATAAACGGAGACAACAGCAGGTTCATACATCAGCCCATATAATTATGAATGTTTCAGTTGGATATTGACTTCTATCTACTTGCAACTAAGCTAGACCAACAGAAAGCAATGCGTGAGATTATAATGGCGATCAGAAATGGCAACATGTTATTTGATTGGGACACTTGATAGAAATGTCTATCCAACAGTATACCTTGAATTAATTCTAAACTCTTAGAATCTCAATGACAACAGATTCATTTAATCTCATCCCAAAACTTGCCAATAATGCATTTTAGGTAATCCTAAGTAGAGTTGTTTTCATTTTGGTTAATTTTAATTATAATTGTTTCTCTCATGTTGGTTGCACCTTGTTTCATACTCGATGCGTTTCAAGGTGATAACCATTTTCATATATTTAAACAATTACCTAGACTATTCTACTGTACTCTTAATTCTAGCTTAGCTACTGAGAAAGTGATTCTTCTTTCTTCTCTAATTAATTAATTCAGTGACATTACAAAATATTCAAGTGTATCTAGATTACACTCTGTTCTCACATCAATTTGTCTTCCCAAATCAACAAAAACTGGTAACTGGGAAACATTTCTACACACTCCTTCCTGGAATTCTTCCTAAAAAATATCCAATAATAAACCACACACTTGTAAAAACCGTTCATTAACTAACGGATGAAACGTTTAAACCCAACTATTTCTTTTACACCACATCACATTACATTCATGAATGCACGTTTTTTAATTTATCCCATGAACGCCGCGTTGTGAACCAGTCAAGTGTGTTTACATTTGATTCGTTTCCGATTAGAGGAAATGAATGCGTTCCCAACATAATAATAAAATGCCTGCCGGTTATCAATCTGCGGGAAGCGTTTCCCTTCGTGATTACTCCCGTCGCCAACAACTCTATGCTCCCTAGTCCAGATTTGGTGCGCTGGGAGGAAATAATATGCAAACCTGTGCCAGTGCGCTGGGATTCAATTAAGCAAATATGATCACATTTATGCAAGAAGGAATATGTGCCATGAGTGCGATTAATATGTGCCAGTGTGCCAATAGTTGTGCCGCTTGCTCATGAGAAGATATTCTGGGCTCCTCAAACGTGTTTTGTTCCCGTGTGGCTTTTGGTATGATTGTATTATTATTAATATTCATATTTCGAGGGTCAACATCTTTATGGATGTAATAGCTTCAGGTTATAACATGCTAACAAAGGGTAGATGAACAATGCAGGGTGATCGTAGATTAGTTTGTGAATTTGACAATTTGCCTTGAGCTAATTTACTTTAATTTCACTCGGATACTTGGTTCTGTTTGATAAGCTAAATTTGGTATTTAAATTGGACATGGGCTTGTTATCTCTATACTCTACCTTTTAAATAAACCCTTTAATTAAAATCATTGATATCAATTTCAAGAGAAATCTCTATGTACCTCTGGGTGTAGGGTTTCGTGGTGTGAGATTGTGATGCCCATGCCGGCCATAGGTCAACACCGTGCCCGACCTTCCACCACTTGTGGTCCGGTAGTTGGACCGTTTGTTCAAAAGGATGCTCTCTCCGATTTTAACCATGACGCTCTCTTCGTAGGAGGTGTTGGCAGGACTTGCAGATCAGGATATTCTGAAGATTCAGAATATTATACTTCTAAATCATATACTCCTTTGCTTTCATTGCCGTGTAATTTTTTCTGCTAATCCTATATAAATTTTTTCTAATAATATAAATATCAACATCAATTTACTATAATAATACCCTCTTAATTCACGCATTCATCACATGCTACGTGCACATTGATTGCGTGCGAACGTTTTCCTATCATTAGAATAAAGACACACCTCACCCCAGCCTTAACAATGCACCAGCTATTTCGCATATTTAGCGGTAATAATTTTCCCTATTTGTAGCCCCAGGTACACACCTCAGATTGATCTGCATCCGAGCACAAAGCAAAGCAGCACCAAATAACCTAGCAATAGTTGTAAATAGTAAAGCAATATAAGGGTGAAAGTGAAAGGAGCACTCCCTTTGGCAGTGCACCCCCCGGACACTCATAAAACACCTTAATCGCTTTCGAGTGCTTTCAGGTGTGTTCTTAACACCTTATACTAGATGTCGGTCAAGATGCACGACAACAAGGGAAGGAACTGGGTCACCGCCGTTGCTGTTTGTTTGCAACAGGGGTAGCTAGTGTTTGCTAATTCGGTTTGAACAACCGTATAAACGTTTTCTAGGCTTGCCTAGAGTAGAGCTAACAATGGAATAGGTCAACTTGCCAAACAACGACCTAGACAAAGGTGCCGGTCGGACTTTCGGCTTCTTTTGCCTTTTCCCCCAACCCTTCGGAGATGTCAAACGTGTGCGTTTATGCATCACACAAAAAGTCTTAATTACCTCACTTATGGCACTTATCATCCCTCCTGAATGGCTTTTATTTTGCCGCCAGTTTGGGAATTTTACGGCAACTTGGAGCCACTTCCACTTCTTTTAGGCAGGCGTCTGTTTATAATTAGATCATATTAAACATTAAGTTCCCAAGATTTCTCTGCGTTCAATTCTGAGCAGCTCATTCAAGTGCAGTGCACTTTAGGGTCTTAATTCGGTTTTAAATCCGGATAAGAGAAATTTATGATTTGACTGTTGTTTCAATGATCTGGGTAGGCTGGTCATTAATTTGAGCAAAGCAACCAAACAAGCGGCTATGTTGGATCTTTCCATCCTGTATGGCGTTTTCTCCAGCCCGTTGCATAAATGCAACATCTTCACGGCGGTTAAATTTGCACACACGCTGCTGCTGCAGCTCAGGTACAATGAACTGCACCTTCTTGAGGTAAAGTCGGTGCAATCACCTTTGCGCAAAGTTCGATGCAACCAGTAACCACACACTACGTACGCACCCGGTTCATATCTATCATTAAACGCAAATGGAAGTTCCTCCAGCTTTCTCATCATCAGCCTCATGCCGATCGCATTCTCGCGGTGCGAAACCACATTATTGCATGCAAACGCGCATCACTCGTATGTGTTCTCACCGCATGTCACCTGAAAAAAGCGAAACTCTATTGCGTCCGTTCCGCGCTGACAAGGTATCAGGTGGCTGCAGCCTCTTCTATCCTGGGATCCATGACGTGCTTCGTCAGTTGTGTGGTGCGCGTGTGAGTAGCGACCAGTTTCGCGGCGCCAACGGACAATTCACACTTGCAAAAGCCGTAAACCTGTCCTATTCAGTACTGTTTCGCCATTATTTATTTGCAAATAAAGAACAGCTTATAGACCAAGTCGAACGCACAATTGAAAGAGGGTTGCTGGACGCGCGGTGATGGGTGCGCCCATTTCTACGGGCTGGACATTGAAGAGTGGATATCTGACACTGGGGTCCGCCAAACATTTTTGCATGAGAAAATGTGCATGTGAACGGTTGCCTTTGTCCGCAGCTCTAATTAAATGGTAATTCACTTAAGCGGAAAAAGAACCTGATTTCTTTTTCTTCTACGACGAAAGTACTTGTCATTGTGTTGTATTGTTACTGCTTTTAACACTGTTTATTGGTAGGAATGACATGATACTCAAAAGAGAAAACAACAGGTATCTTAACTGGGTCACTATAGAAAAATATAACACAGTTGTTAAGAATCATTGTCCTTGAATTTTTCACAAAATTATTTTATGTTTATTTAGTTCTTTTTTATGGTTAGGTCATATTTAAGCTTTGTAGATGTTTTGACTTGCCGTTTACCTGTTTCAATCACATTTTACTCCCTTTTACTACGCTCAATTGGGACCCCAAAAATTGCCGAAGAATAAATAAACTTCAGCTGAATTGGTGGATGTGACCACAGAATTAATTTAGTATACCTCAGCTTAATGATACTTTATGATTTATTCTCAGTCTTTTTCCTGGAGACTTAAATTAGAGAAATTTGAAATATCAGGAATATATAATTTCTTAAGAAGGTCCACCGTAGTTGCCAAAAAGTAACGAGAGATGGACCAAATTTAGGTAGGAATCCTCTATTTTATGTACAACATTTTTAAATGCAATTCAAGAAAATCAAGCAACATTCAATGTGTAATTCTGAGACTCTAAAAGGAACGTTCTTGAATACACCAATTTAGTTTCAAAATAATGCTTCAATGTTTGAGTAATAAAATGCATCTATCTATAAGTGGAAATTGACCATTTTGATGATTGGTATGATGATCCTGAACGCTATAATAATATATTATTGATGGTTAATTTCTCAGCAGAAAACAAACAATTGCGAAACAGCCCTGACTTCTCAATGTAAAACCCTTGATTTCTTTAATTCCTCCACAATTAAGGCACGCACACAACGAATTCAAATCCAATCCGAGTTGTACCCTAGTAATCACACTCAGTGCATACACACGAGTCGAAAAGTACACAGCCCATCAACAATTTCATCATTGAGCGCTCGGAATTGTAGCCATATCTCATACAATTACTATCCTACGTTTGATGAACTATAATTAAAGTGGATAAATTATCGTACGCACATTACGCTGTGAATAATACTGGTGCATACAAATTTGCTTTTGGTGGGATTTCTAGTTGTGCTCCGACGACGCACTGCGATGGAAATCGTAATTACGACGTCGGCATTAAATG
Organism: Ecitoglossa quadriceps; assembly: GCA_027574925.1. Classification (NCBI taxonomy): domain Eukaryota; kingdom Metazoa; phylum Arthropoda; class Insecta; order Coleoptera; family Staphylinidae; genus Ecitoglossa; species Ecitoglossa quadriceps. The sequence goes on from JAODGC010000007.1 coordinate 6,095,118, forward strand.
CCCGGCCTTTATCCACTTTTTACTTACTTGTTATTGCTCGCCAGCGCACGAGTTGCAGTCCGAGCGCGATGTGAACCTATTCTCTTTGACCCTAAATTACCAACGTTGCTGAACTTTACCATGCATGAAAATCACGACGCGGCCGAGAGAATCCCAGCGAGACCCCCGCATTATCATTGTTGGTGGTATCGAGAGCTTTCTCATGCTTCCACGGTTCTATTGCGAACAAAAGGCAAAGTTGGTGTATTAATCACATATGTGGCATGATATCTTGTGGAGATATATGTAGGCGACAACTGTAGACTGTGAGGAGACCTGGAAGATTGACATTTACGACAGCCATGTCGTTTTTTCGTATTAGGCTTTTCGACGAAATGCATATTGGTACCTAGCCAGTAATCCAAAACGAGGAGCTTACAAAGTTTACGATCGAATCGTTAAAAAACTTATATGTCTGCTTGAAATAAACTCTAAAGTGATTCTATGAAATTTTCAATTTGTTTTCAATCTCATAATACTTTCTAAAATATACATCTGCACATCTCATCTCAAACTTAGAAATACTTGCCACAGTGTGAGAAGCAAGAAATTCGTAAAGCTTCAGCCATGCGTAACAGAAGCTCCACCACAAGACACCTGTGGATTGTGTAGATTTGCAATTAAAGAAACAGGTGCCTCTGTGTGAAGCACATGATTGCAAATCACTGGTGTGTAAAGTCAATTTGACGAAGTAATGCACCACTGAATCACGGCCGACACGATTTCGCCAAACATTCATTCCAATCTAAACCACTGCTGAGAATCCGCTCACATGCAAGGTGCGTTTACTGTAATTTACCAACAAATTAGTTCAGGTACACTCAGCGTTCGAGTGCGGCCAAGGGTTGCTGTTTATTCATCGCAAGTCGCAACCAGCGAGCGTCGCGCTATGTGAGCTTTGGAGTCACGGTCATGTTTCTTGATTCAAGTGAAAGATTATGCCGGCGTTCCCATAATTTCAAAGAAATGGTGGGTAATGTTGGAATAAAAAGACGGTTGGATTTTTGCCACCTCGTGCGTGACAAACGCATCTACAAGTGTTCTTATCGGATTTAATCATTTGCACGTTGGAATAATTATGTCATAGTAACGATTTTTGGTTTAATTACATTTCAAATTTTATGTAGGTTACAATGTTTCTTCTTTGTGTTGTCTGGTTTTCTCTGAAACGTGGAAACTATAAGATTGAGCATTTTAGAACAAAAAAGTGTCGCCATCTATGTACAACTTTAATTCAGAGTATGTCAAAGTAGAATTTTTTATTTAATGAGAGTAAAATTATGTTAATTTCTTCGGAGATTTCTAAAGGTTTTAAATGGAACACAATAATTATGTGAAAAATTTTATTTTTTATAACTCAAGCCTCCTTTTGTTAACCAATTTCCAGATTAGTTTAACTTTTCTTTACAAAAAGATAGTCTTTCTTTCGTACCCTATTATAAATGCATTAGACAGAAACTTGAAATTTCAGTATGTTTAAAGACGAAGCCGAAGACGAGACTTGTAAGAACACCTATTAACACATGCCAAAAGGGCAAGGTACCATTGTACTCCTTGAAAAGCTCCACAATAGCTTTCAGTATTGTATCCCAAATATGGCCGTACGCAATACGTAATTTCAGCCTTTTTTCAAAACACGCCATACTTGCTTATTAGCAATTTGTCCCAATTTAGCCACAACAAGAAGGCGGCGAAAAACACCAGCTCCAATTGTACGAGGATGCCGTAATATCCTTTATAATCGCAGATATATAAGTGGTTTGCAACAGTGCAGCAGTTGCAGACGTGAAGGTGCATTCAGAAATGCGTAGCTGCCAGGAATACCAATGCAGGGGAAAATAGTAGATTGTAGACATGGGTAGGTAATTGCGCGTGCTCGCGAGATGTAGTCCGTGGCGATGATAGAATGAAGGAATAAATTATGCATATTTGGCGTTACTCTGTATGTTTGCCTTTATATAGACCTGTGTGCAAGAAGTAAGTTGATGTGGTGATGGGTGACAACTCCAAAAGGATGGCCTTATTTGGATGATTGAATTGATTCGCACTTTTTATAAATACACGCACCTTGGTTGAGTAAGACATGAAAAGTTTTCTTGTTTTCGCTGAAATGGAAGAGGGATTGGTCTT
>JAODGC010000007.1:6100666-6121120 GCA_027574925.1 Ecitoglossa quadriceps
TCCAGCGTTGCGCACAATCGCCTGCAACAACGCGTGTTAGATCCGTTCAACCTTGGAAGTGTTGTTTATTACGCTTTGCTGACTGTGCATATCAAACACGACAAATAAATATGAGTTTTATTATTTGAAGGTTATTTGAAGCAATTAGTGGTTTTTGCACTAATTTTAAGTAATTTTTCGTAAGACAACAGTACCGGGCGCTTTAAAGAACATCAATTCGTCCATTTAAACCCCCCAAGCTGACGAAAATGCTGTCGGTGCATTTGATTTCAACGTGGTTGGCTTCGTTAACTTTTTTATTTACACAAGTTACAATAGTATGTATAGTAGTGAAAGTTTTGGGATATAATTTGTTACGTATTTTATGATCAATTTTATTTTAGGCTTTGTGAGGGATTGAGCAAGATGTCACAAAAACATGTAAGTAGAAACAATGTTATTTAATTAAATATAAGTTACATTAGTTAATAGTCATAATCATCTGCTACTGCATGGAATGTAAATGGTACTGGTTTTTGTTTGTCTTGCTCATCTATTGGTCCCTGATCTATAACATGACGTCTTTTTGGAATTGGAATACATCTGCAGTTAATATTATCAAACATAAAGCCAGTTGAACAATGAGAGTTATTACGACACAAACAGGAACAAGTTGTGTAGTCCCATAGTTTCTTTCCACTACTGGCATGGCATTTTTGTTCTTCATCTGTATTGGCACATATGCATTTACATTCTGCTTCATTATATCTCTGCACTGCAGTACAATCCTGATATTAAAAGATATTAATTAGTTTAATGTAGTATTTGCATTGAAGTTATAAAACTTACTGTTGCTTTTACTTTGCATCCACAATGGCACTTTGTGTGTTTTTCAGTGTGAATGATGTCTTTGCCCACGTATTTCAATCTATTTCCCGCCGCAAATTGTGTTTTGACAACCTATGATATACATGGATTATTTGGGATAACTTCAAATTCATCTCAACTTACTTTAAAACTCACTATCTCAGTTTCTTTGGGTTGGCATGATAATAGATTATGGGAACAGCAGCCACCACATCTTTCCATTCGAGTGCATGATGGTATGTAAATTATTGATGGATCAGAATCTTCTGGGGCTAGTTTAATTGTTTGGAGTTCAGGTATGCATGGAGCTGGTTTTGGTGTAATTGCTGTACCTGTAATTGTTAATGTATGTTAGGAAAGTATTGGAATTTACCGTTTAAACACTTACTTCTTTCAACATCTCCAAATCTGTCTGAAAAATTAAAAATCAATTACTACAAATTATAACATAAAAACTTATTGTTGGTCTAGTTAGTCTTGCACTAAATAACAATCGCATGTGACTATGTAAATAATTATTAGGAGTAATCAAAATAATTCCACAGAAAAAAGCGAAAATGGAGTCGTTCAGCGTTGAACAGTGTCAAGACGCGCAGGAATTTGCATCTTTCTACTTTGATCTACTGGAAAATCACCAGAATCTCTTCCCTTATCATTTATCAGATGGAGCCCTATTGGACTGGTTTGGAAGAAGTGTTAAAGGTGTACAAAATATCAAAGAATTTGTCAGGTCGCATTTGAGTAGTATGGAACATAAGTTTGCGAAAGTAGAACCATGTCACGAAATAGGTTACCGAAAAACCCACATTGTCGAGTACTCAGTATCGCGTGCAGCCGAGCCTCATTTACTCCCCGAAGAAAAATCGTGTGCACCGCTTGAGAAAACTCCCCCGAACCCACCCAGAGCATCGAGTTCACGCAAACGGGAAACGGGTCAAGGCGATGGCCTACATAATTGCACGTCTGATTCACCTACCAAACGCACGCGACTGACCAGTGATATCGAGCCAAAAATCTCAACTCCTATTTCTATTTCCTACATCAGTACTTCAGGGCACTTGGAGTTTCGGGCAAAGAGTGGCAAGAAATACCAGAAAGAAACAAAGTGGCAAAGGCCATGCGAATTCCAAGTCGCGTACAGCAAGACGCCCACAGGCTATATCGTACACCTAATGATTTATAAAGGTAATATGAGGTGCAGAAGAAATTTATTAAGTGATTTTAACGCGGTGCCTAACAATGGTGAGTGAAGGCAACTCCAAACATCGTGCAATTTGATATTATTGTGGTCTCGGACTTAATAGATCTCGTTGGCCCCGCTTTAATGAATTGAATCTTCTTCAAAGCTTTATGTCTTCTTTGAGAAGATGGTTGTTACTGTTAGTATTATTATATGCATTAGTGGAATCTCTATGGATCTTAAATAATGAACATTAATGATGATCTTTGTTATTGACTGTTCTGCATGAATTTAGCATTATTCTACAAATACTTAACCAGGATGGGTTTTGTTATTTATAATTCTTTTTCAATCCCATTGTATATAGGAAGTTTGTTATGATTTTTTATTTATATTGTAATTTTGTTAAATCATAGGTGACAAGTGCCAAAATCGATACAATCGGTCTAATTGTATTCAATTCATATTTCTCGAAGTTTTGTAAGCCATATTTTTGTAATCAGTTATTATTAAATGTTTCATAAAAAATGTTCTTACTTGCTAATAACGTGTCGTCTTCGTAGTCATCTACATAATACAGTAGTAAGTCGCTGACATTGTACTTGCTTAGTGTTTGCATGAAAGCCACTGGTGGAACCTGGGGATAAAATAAACCACAAATGACGTTGTATGAATGTTTGTTATTATTATGTTTTTATTAGTTACGGGGAATTCCTATGTATAAATTAATGCTATAAATAACAATTTTCACGATCTCTGGCACACTTTATTACTACGAAAACTTGGCGTGCATTATAATTTAATGTCTTACAATTAATATATTCATATATAAATATATATATACCCTATACAATTAAATTATGTTTGCATTGAGGTGAAACAGGTATATTGGGATTGTCTTGAATTTATATCATTTTTTTAAAATTTATTTGGTATTAATTTAAATTTGTTGCAGACTTGCGAATGCTTGTCATCGAAAATAAAATGTAACTTGCATTCTAAATGGATTTTGCACTGGGACATAATATGCAATCCAATCATTTTTTTATTGCAATAAAATGAAGGTAGGCATTTAATGTTCTGATATTTGCTCAGAAGCAACTTTAAATTGTACGGAAATTAATTATATCACTTATGCTATACTATTTATTTACCATTTCTTTGCGTTTGTACTCAAGACTAATATTCTTTGTTTCTTGGTCATTTACTGTCCGGTGTTGGAATTCCTCAGGAAATAAAATGGAATCGTTGTCTTCCACCTTCCTAGCTTCAGGTGTTGCGTATGAATTACCACGCACTAGTATACACAGTGCTACCATAATTACACACTGAATCATTTTACTTGCAATTTGTTAAAATATTACTTAGTATATTTTACTTATTCTGTTTTATTTGCCCACTTGTTCACAGTTCAAGCACACCAAGCCAAACTTGTTTCTGAGTCAAGGTATCTGTTTCAAGCAACTAGGAAAGTATTGTACTTGAATGCACTTTAGTTTAACTTGACACAGTCAGCACACAACACGGATTTTATTCAAACCTTCTCGTGGCATGAAGAACTTTTTGCTTTGAGATGCAGTGGAATATTCATGGGAGGATTGAAGGTAGGACTACACTGATCGTTTGTATATCAACGAATGATGATTAGCTTACAGTCCGTGGAGAACTTGTTGAGAATACAATCTGGGTGGGGACACCTTGCTATGACACAATATTTGTTAATTAATTTTGCGTGCAAATTAATTTTGAGACATAAAGCTCTTTTGAAATTTTAATTGTGGATTCGTATGCATTCTACACAAGTCATGACTCATGATAAAAATTGTTGGAATGTTGTGTAAAGGGATTTTCAGAATATGGTAATTTCTGGGTAAAATGATTGGATTTAGTAATAAATCCAGTTTATTATATAAATCTCTAAACGGTAAACAATAATTTTAAACATCAAATGCAGTTATTAACAACTCAAAATTATTGCAAACGCTAACACATTAGAGTTACCATATGAAAAATCAATTGTCCTACTTTTTACACACTTTATACTTTCGAATGGTATGCTAATGTTGTTTGCTGCTACCAGGTTTATCAAAATTTGGCGGTGAGCACTTATCAATTTCCTTTTTGATTTCTTCGATTAACGGTATCGCTGGATCATTCTCTTTTAACACGCCATTAACTAAGATTAGCTCGCGATTAATTCTCGGCGCAGTGTAAGGTCGATCAAAAGGAGCGCTTATTGGGCGGACCAATGGTGATGGTGCGGTACTCATCCAGGCACCTCTTGGACCTTCCACAGTACGGCGAGGTTCCGAAGTCTTCGGTCTTGAAAGTTCCTGTCTAATGTCAAAGTTTCTAAAAAGCAAGCAAGACATGAAGCAAATCGTGCCACTATCTATTTATTTTATTGATTACCGGTCTATCGCAGATTGACTCTTTACTTGAATCGGCTTGTGAAGCGGACTTTCTCTCCGGCTACCAAACAGACTGAATGTATCATCCAACAGTTCATGGAAGCGCTTACGCATCTTTGAAACATTCGTTGTTTGCCCATCATTGATATCAGCATCATCTGAACCAGCACCTTGCTGCATTCGATGTTTATGCAAATTCCACACGACAGGGCCTATCACGCCAGGATCCTCGGACGCGCCAAGACTTCCGTGTCGAGGAATGGTGAACTCGTCGGTATCGTGCATGTCTAAATGATGCACGCTCAGGGGTTCTAGTACTTTGTTTAGGGGCTCCGGGTTATTGCTTCTAAAATATTTATGTAGTACTCATATAAAGGGGAAACTATTGATCTGGTTGATGAGATAGATATATACTGCACAGCAAGGATTACTTCTTGAAGAAAAATTGAATAATGCAAGTGGAGAAATTTAGTGTATCAGAACAATTTCGGAGAAGTTTCTGATTGTGAAATTGATCCTAATGTAAAGATAATTAGTTCCGTAACTTACCTCGGAAAGGCTTTCACCGACGGCATGGACAAATACGATTTTGGACTGATAACGCCTGGATGGTTTCCAACACAAATGGTATCGCTTAATGTACTACTGCTACTACTTGTTGACATATTACTCGGGGCTACATTTAACGGCACTGTTTTGTTTACGGCAGCTTTAGGTCTTTGTTGTTTGCGTGGTTTGCCGACACCCATTAGGGGTGAGATGTCAATGCTTCTATTACTGTAATAATAAATCCACATTGTCATAACTCTAATACAGATTCCATGCTGTTAAGTCTAATACCTCGATAAAGTTGATGAACTTAAACCACTGTTAGGTCTAATACTTGTAAGTGCTTCAGTAGAAGCTTGATTTCTGAAGTTGATATAAGTAGGGGATGGATTTTGATTGCGCCTTCCACTTGTATACGACTTAGAGTCAACAACATCGGTTTGAAACCCTGCATTGAATTGACCTTCACGTTCTCCAAACACCTTGTCTTCATTTTCTCCAGGTTTACGTTTTGTTATACAAAAAGCAACCAGAATAACTCCCAAAATTAATATGATCAATATGACTAGAGATATGCTAATGAACAACCAGGTTGATTTGACTTCTGCAAGTTCTTGAGCTACTGTTGGTTTAATATAAGCTGCAATTAATGTTATATTAGATTATGTTAACCAGGATGGTTTTATCAAATGATTTTACGTTCTGCTTTGACTAGAAATGGAAACCCAAGTTCCTCCTTCACTTCATTATCAGTTACCAATCGCATATCTTCAGACGCAGTTATTGCATCCACAGGTTGACCCGCCACCGAAACATGATAGACCACTTCAATTTTATCCTCTCCATTGATTGGTTTTCGGTCCATTTTGTGAATATAGACATTGATTGGTTTATCATCCCGTTTTATTCTCGGTTTAATTCCTAGGTGCTTAGCTTGTTGTCGTAGAAACGCTTTCTTGTACAAATTTGCAAGACTCCTTCGTAATTCAACAATATCCGGATCTTTTCCATCACTCTTCAATACAGTAAGTAACCAAAACTCTTTATCTGTGTCTGAATCATAGTCGGATGAGACCGTTGTTGGTTCAATAGTAGAGCCCGTCGACCCGTCGCAGGACTGACAAGAGCTGGAAGGAGTTGGCGGGGTCTGAAATTATTTACGAAATGCAAACAATGCTACAAAATACGCGCGAGCTATGTTTACATATGTCGTTGAAGTAACGTAAATCGTCTTCGTTGTGAACATAGTGGAGTAGTCTTCTTCATCAGGGCCAGTTGGCCCATCGCCAGAGCCAGTCCAGAAAAAGTCCTCCAACTTGTAACTGCTCTGCACATGCCGGAATGCATTTTCTAGGGCGGCTAATTCTACCGATTACGAATCAATGCACAATGTTTAACTTTATTGATTAAATCTAGATGCTATGTTTGAGCTTGGCACAGAATGATACAAAGCATGATTGATTGACATGAGGCGATAATTAAGTGCACTTACCAATTCCATCCTTGATTTTGGATAAATTTGTTATGTTCATGTAGTCTCCAGTAATAACACCAGTAATAACAGTCAGAAGCATCGCCACTACACTAAACCACAGGATAATTTCCATTTGGTCTTCGATTCACCTAAGTACCTGGCGCGCTAGTACAAAAACATTTGAACTTCATTTTTTTCCATGTACACTATAGGCTTTAATTAAATATAGGCCCAAAACAAATTGGCGTGTTTAAGATGCACGCGCACGACCCGGTGCAGGTATAACACGCGCGCCCGTTGCATTCGTTCTGAAACGGGTTGTAGTAACACAGAGCTTTGTTTCCGTGTGTTCCGGGTGCAACATGAGGACGCACATTGATCAAACACATAGGTGCGCAAGCGTTGCGATGAAAAGAGTCACAACTACAGGACAATGAAGACCATTTCCCGTTCAGAACATATACTTTTTTGGAACATTGAAACATTACAATGACAATGAACGTTTTCAGCCAGCTGGTGCAGCGCAGCATTGAATCGTATGAATATATCTGTGATTCTGTGCTGATATCTACTTCCGGTCTCCTTGACCTAAGCTAAAGGCAGTCTGGGCCTAATGAACCAGCAAATTATACAATTACAACAATTATTCATGTTGCAAATGATGCAAATTGCGTAATTCGTCAACCAAGTGTGATCAGCGTACTCTTAAAAATGTTTGTATTGAGGTAGTCATGACAAAAATATCGATTTGTTAGATCCACTTCCAGCTGCATTTATTTTTGTTGCGTGGATTCTTCGACAAAGGCACATTCGAGAGAATTAATATATTATAACTTAAAAATGGAGCTGGAATTCACACGTGTTGATTATACTATCATAGGTGTCAATTCTAACAATTGTATGAAGTTGTTACCATGTGAGGGATCGAGCGAAACACAGAAAATTGCCGTTGCTGATCATGATGGAATTCTGCAAGTGTTTTCTATCAAGAAAGAAGATGTCTTACTACATTTTAAGACTCTTCCAGGACCAAAATGTGCATCTCTTCAGCTTGCAGGTGCCATTGGGACACCACATGACAAGATATTCATTGCAACTGACAATGAAGTTCGTGGCTTCACCAAGAAAGGGAAATTATTTCTGAGTTTTGATACTAACTTAACGGAACCAATTGCATCAATGTAAGTTAAGTCTGAATTTGTACCCAAATCGCTTTGCAACATTATTTATAGGTTCGTCCTTGGCAATGATTTGTTCGTTTGTGGAAAACATATTTACAACCATTATAGAGATTGTAAGGATATTGGATCATATCTATGTGGGGATCGAATTGTGGATGTTATTGCAATGAATGTAGACAAGGTGGGTACACTAATTGCTGTGGGTACTAAAATTGTCGGCAGTATGCAGGAATTATTATGATTGTAGAGCAACAGACTTATTTCTCTTATTGCATGCGAGGGTCGAATGATACGGAGCTTGGAACATGCAAGGGTTACTCACAGCATTGAGATTGAATCCCCTCCAACTTTGTTGCATAGTTATGAAACTGAAGAAAAGCATTATATTCTTTTTGGGACAATTGATGGAAAAGTGGGGCTTCTAGACTTGGAGAGGTAATAGAGATAATAATGGATTACTTCCGTTTCTTGTTTCATCAACGGTCTATATTTTAGAGCTCATTCCTTTGATCGTTGGCTTCTGAATCATCCACAAAATACAAGCTCAGTGACTTGTTTAACATCTTACGACATTACTAAAAGCGGTACCAATGAATTAATCCTGGGACGAAGTGATGGTAACATTGAAGTGTACACTATTAATATTTTGGATAAAATTGATAGGCCCAGTTTAATTTTCACTTATGTAAGTTAACCTGAAACGGTCCCATTCTAAGTCCAACTGAGATTTTCTCACGGGGATTAGGATGTTTAGATGGTGTGCTATTATATCGCATACTTGAGGGGATTATAGTATTAGCGAAGGTTATCGTAGGGATTAGGGATTACCATACGCACTTCCGTATTCCAATGGTGGTCGTATAATATAATTGGACATCGAAAGGGATCGCTTTGTTCGCATATTTAAATCTACGAAACATTTTTACTTTCTAGAATTGTAATGAAAGTATCACCTCCCTACAATGTGGAATTGCAAGTACAATTGGTTTTGATGAAATTATTGCCTCAACTTACACGGGAAGGATATTTGGTTTGACCTCAGAAGTATCGGATAAGAAAGTTGGTGGCGATAGTCAAAATGGTTCCTACATTTATTCTGCAGATACTTCACAGAAAATTGTCAAACTAAAAGCGGAAATTGAAGAATTGCAAACAACATTGATTAAAGAACGCGAACGATATCAGTCACTGACCCATAGTTTTCTAGATGAATTTTTAGCAATTCCATTGCTCAACATAAAAGATTCTATGATTTTGAGCAAGGAAGGAGCATCGTACACGCTTACATTGGAAGCACCAACTGCAATTGATAATGTTCTCTTACAAAGCAACGTTCCTCTTGATTTAGTTGATGTTGAAAAGAATTCTGCTGTTGTTAGTTACAGTGAAGCGAATGTGAAAGCTGGAAATTTTTTATTGGCTACCTATAGATGCCAAGTGAATACTAATAGATTAGAAGTGAACATTCGTACAATTGAAGGACAATATGGAGTTTTAAAAGCGTATATTACGCCTTTAGTGCAACCAAAGTTCTGCCATCACAGAGAATATGAAATTAAACCCTTATCCCTACATCTACGAATCCATCACTTTGATGACCAACGAGCGTTCGATGTTTTAACCGTGAAAGGTTCATTCAGCGTTGCGGAAATTCATTCGTGGGTCAGCAGTTGTCTACCCGAAGTTCCCGAGAAGCCAAACTTTGGCGAAGAGACAGTGTTGAACTTTCAATCAACGTTTTTGGATACCATTTTACAATGTCGGTATTCAAAAGGCGAGGGCACTTTTAAATCAGATAATGTTTCTACCATTTCTATTCTGAAAGAGTTTTTCAGCAAACAGGCAACCAAGAAAAATATCAAATTCGAGGCATCTGCACGTACGTATAATATAAAAATCAATGTTTTTAATTATAGCTCACCTACACTTGTAACATTTCCTAGATATCAATGATGAAAGTATTAATCACGTACTGCGGTTAATCGACCCTAAGCTTAAAGAATATATTGATTTAAGTAAAAAGATTGATTTAATAAATGCACTCCACGAATTGGATGTTAATGACAGTGATGACACAATGGATGTGTTGAGTAAGAAGTATCGTGATTTGCTTGCAAATGAGAAGCAATATAGGGACGAATTTAGGAGGCAGCCTTCATATTGTGATCGGCTACATGGTAATGTGTGAATATAATACATACATTTAGTTTTAACTCACTTACAGATGTCGTTTTAATTAAAAAATACACTTTCAAACTTACTTGGGAAGATACCTAAGGAGGAAATGATTATTTCAATGTTTCCTGCAAAATAGGCTCTACTAAGAGTCACTCAGATTGCAGGTTGATTATATGCAGATTGCTATAAATAAGAGGACTAACTAAAGAAAATGTGCATTTGTATCTACTTACAGTTTATACTTGTAGAATGAAAATTGTAATTCTTTTATTTTACCTTCTTAAAACAAGAAAACTGGCAAACCCAATTTAAACTCACGTAAATCCCATTCTTATCGATACCATTTGGTTACTAGTCTTGATTCCTAATGAGATAACGTTTGTTTTAGGTATCATAACAGATCTATACGTCGACTACAACAAATTCAAGGGCATGAATGTAAAAAGTAAAATTCCAAAGCTTCTGGAGTTATTAGACAATTATGACTACAATGAACTACTACACTTCTTCAGACCAAACTACGTATAAACGTGAAAAGGTTAATTTATTTTCTCAAATATTATGCACCAATTACCCTGATCATAATAATATTTATGAATATTTATGTTTGTAAATGATTGAACTAATTGAAACAATTCTTGTTCCTCAAAAAGATGATAAAACCTAAGAAATTCGGTGTCAACATTCAATATATCCCCTTTCAATTTCCAGGGTACCAGCATATCTTGTTCAGCAAACTGCTTCCTATTTGTATGTACAGTCAAAGCAATATTTTCACTTACATTCACCTTTTTCATAGAACTAAAATCATGTATACAACTAGTACTTTTTCGATTCTTCCTATCTTGTTTTAAATAACTCGACTTTTCCTCTCGGCTTTGATCTTTTGCCCAGACATAAATTAATGCTTTTCCACCAACTCTCAGAAGTCTAATCATCTCCGCTATTGATTGTCTACGACGTGATTCACTGCTTAGATGATGAACAACAGCAATGCTTATAATTCCATCAGCGATTGAGTCCTTGAACGGTACTTCAAGGCAGTTACACGCCAATGCTTCCAGATTACGTTCTCGGCATAGTTCCAAGAGACCAGTGCTATTATCACAACCAATCTAAAGTATACAATTTATTAGAAACTTGCTTTTAATTCCTAATATTGTACTTGATTACCTCATAAGTGCATTTATTATGTCCAATATTTTTGCCATTGCCACATCCCATATCAAACACAATTGATCCTATATCAAATGTTTGAATGAATTCAAGTACATTTGGCCAAGGTTTATGTCGTGTATCACTAAAATGCGAGGCGATGCTGTTGTAAACATGTTTAACATGAATATCTTCCAGTTTTCTGGCTGCTTCTTCATTAATTTGAATTTTCCGTTGTGAATCACACTTTGTTGGATAGTTACATTTGCAAATACCTGACATATTCACTTTTCTAAATGTGTAGGAAACTCTCAAACCCCTTTTATTTACAGTCAGTCCATTATTACCTTGTATCACATCAAATTTTCTTGGTGTGATACCATGAGTCCAGTCATATCTACACTCTCCATCCATGATTGCTAAGCTCTTCCTTCGTAATAACACACAATAATTTCTGCCATCTTCATGTTTGAAGTCCATGACTACATCGGAGCCCAAGGAAAGTGATACAATTGGACCCACAAAAGCACTGTGAGTATCCACATGTGCTGGAATTCCTTGTCCAGGATTATAACAATTTACTGTAAGTTGATCTGGAATCATGTTTAAGTGAGTAAATACTTTATGACACTCTTCTGGTATTTTGTAATCAAGTGGTGCTCTTGTATCAACATTATTAATTTCATATTTGAATTCATATCCAAAATGTTTAACAAATCTGTGTTTTAATTGTTGATTGGTGTTATTCTGTGAATCCTTCAAAACTAAATCTATTAGGATTGATTCTTCCTCATCTGTTACCACATTTTCAATGATGTTCAAACCAGGAGGTAATAAAAATATAATTGATGATGCAGGTTTGACAATATCAAGTGCATATCCTAAATAGATAGGCTTGTTATCTTGTGCCAAATTAAGAATTCCATTGCATAATGTGTATGCATTTTCAGCATCACTAATATTTTTAAAAACAAGATAGCAGTATGATTTTCCTGTTAACATGTGAATATCTGTTATAGGTCCATATGAACGAAAGTTTTCTATTACTTGTTCTGGTGTTAAACCATTAGATAAGCCAGCATTACATATAACAATGGTCTGTAATCAACATACACAATAAGATGATAATCAAGTTATTTAGTTAATAAATCATACTCGAGTTGGAGTTGCTCTAAAAGTAATATCTGTATTTTTTGCTATAAGAGCCTGGCATCGTAATTGCTTCTTGCGACACTTCTTCAATACATTTTTACTTGTTTCTAACATGTTTAAAACACTATAAGAAGATGAAAATGTTAAAATATGTTGTAGGGTTATATTTTTATCACATTTTAGATTTTAGTTTGGTTGGTTGCATATGTTTCGTATGATTTTAACGCTTTCTGTTTGGCAAATCAAGAAATAAACTAGTGGCTGATGGCGGCGATAATGAGAAAGTGACGTATTGAAGCAATAATCGACTATTAGTTTTATGTTAAGATCACATTTAAGATTTTTGACGAGAAGTTTTGATGTTGTATATATTCTTAATCCGAAGATTAAATTAAATCCCCTGATCACTCATTTTCCGGTGAATATTTCAATGCGCATGCCTCGGTGCAGTTAATGACATTTGTCTATTTGGCGTAAATAGTCACACAAATAGTGAAAATTTGATGCTCCCTGTACTCGGCCACTTGTGTGTTTCGAAGGTCATAGTTGTAATCATAGTACTTATAATGACACGACAAAATTGAGTACGTTGTTTTTTCTCTATTGTATTTAACTTGTTATTGCGTATCAATTTAAGTAGACAAGTGTTCGCAGTTATTCAAGTACTCGTGCATTGCGGTTTAGGAATGTGCCGGTAGTCGGTAGTGGAATGATCAATAGTATGCTACGAAAACAAATAGCAACAAATGCGTGGTAACTGGTGTGAATAAATATCATCGCTGTGCTAACTACTATCTCTTGTCACCTTTAAATGTTTAATATGAATAAAGCATCGGATTTGAGACGAAGAAAGGTACACCATTAACTTTATTTGATTGTTGCACGTCGCCCGAATCTTTTGTTTCGTTTCTAAAGAGTACAACTTCAAAAGTGATGTAAATTTGACGTAATTAATTTATTGTGCCACTAGACACGTGCTGGATATAGTTTGTACTTATCACATTCATCATCTTGTATTTTTATCAGCCCTATGATTTTCATTGTAAGTTAGTAACAATTTATGCCTTTACCTGATCAACTAACATAATAATGTTTGGTAATAATTGTATTGCAATGTAACACTTGATATTTGTATTTATTTATAATTGATAATGAATTTAGCAGTTTTGTAGAATATTTGAAGCAGTATTAGCTTAATGTTGTATTTAAGGTGGACTTTTACTGCTTTGGGCACATAAATATCATTCTCTGATATGGCTTAGGTTTTCTATTAATTTCTGTATAAAACTTTATTATTGGCACTCTACTTGCAGGCAGCTGATAAGGATAATGGAAGATCAACGCGAAAGTCAAAACCAAAGCAGCGGAATGTTGAAGCATCCGGCATTTATAAATCCTTGGTGTGCTTGCTGATAAGTGGCACGTTACTACTATTTGTAGTATTTTTATACACAGACAATGACATTCCATGGCATGTTAGCAATCGAATTGTTGATCATGTTGCGAAAACTATGGGTACGCACTATCCCGTTTATGCAGTGGTGGTGGACGCTGGTAGCACGGGATCAAGAGTATTAGCATTCACATTCCACCGAGCCATTATGAATGGCGATTTAATATTGGATAAGGAGCTGTATGAATATACAAAACCAGGATTGTCTGCTTTTGCCGATGATCCAGCCAAAGCAGCTGCTAGCATCAACGCATTGATTGAAAAGGCCAAGAGTGAGATTCCACAAGAACATTGGAAGGATACTGTGTTAATTTTGAGAGCTACTGCTGGTCTTCGACTGCTGCCGGCTGAAAAAGCCAACAGGTTGCTGGATACAATTAGAGAGCTATTCAAAACAGTTCCGTTCCAAACTAGGGAGGATTCAGTTGAAATTATGGATGGAACTGATGAAGGAATTTTCTCCTGGTTTACAGTCAATTATTTATTACGTAAGTACTATCTAAAATTGCTTTTCTAATAAGTAATCTGAATTTCGCAAGTGACAACGTGATGATGCAGGACGCCTAAAATCTTTTTAGTTAATAAAATATTTGGCTGGTGGTAAATGATACAATTAAACGTAAGATTTTACATTTCAGATAACAGCAAGGCCGAAAGAACTGTCGCTGCACTGGATCTTGGCGGCGGTTCCACACAGGTCACCTTTGTACCTCAAACACCCGCCACTCTGAAACAGAGAGAGTTTATACACGATGCTCTATTGGGCCAGGGGAAGACACAAGTTTTTACAAATAGTTATCTAGGTTTAGGTCTAATGGCCGCGCGCAAAGAGATTCTAACGCACAACAGTAAAGGTACGCACATCACAAGTATTTGTGTCAACACCGTCATCAAGGACAAAAAATGGCACTATGGAGGTAAGGATTACCGCGTCAGTGGCCCTCAAGAAAATTACCCACTCAAAGACTATCCCAATACTGCTATAAGAGAAGAAGAGAAAGTTCCCATTGTTGATCTTAGCAAATGCAAGCAAATTGTACGAAATTACGTTAAATCCAAAGCTACTCCATTGGCCGAGCTTTCAAACAAACGCATCTTTGCATTCAGCTACTATTTTGATAGAGCTTCTGAATGTGGGCTTATTGATGAAACTAGAGGTGGATCAGTTACAATTGAGGCATTCAAGATTGCTCAAGCTAAAGGTAATTTAATGTTGTTAAGTGAGGAGCGTTGGTTTAATAGAAGTTATTTTAGTTTGTGACGAACCGAACACTGAGCAACCTTTCATGTGCTTGGATATGAGCTTTATTATAAGTATGTTGGAAGATGGACTTGGTTTGGACAACGCAACAACCATTAATGTAATCAAAATCGCCTTATAGTATATTTTTTATGAAATTAATGCTTAATGTTGATTTTTATAGCTATACAAGAAAATCGATGGTCATGAAATTAGCTGGGCTCTTGGTTCTGCTTACAATCTTCTTCATGAAAATGCCCAGTTCTAAAATGAAGAATGGAAGCAACGATCACAAGTGCCTTAAACATATACAGCGACTAAGGAGTTGTTTGTGGTGGCGGTTGGCTTAACTCGGTGTGTCCTTACGGTTTATGCGTGGATTATGCCAGTAAATTGCAACAGATTGAAATGAAATCTGGGCAATGAACGTTATACACAAACTACTAACGCATTAATATATTGTTTTATTACTAGTTTTTTAAACGCAAACCAAATTATAACAAGACGTACACAGATATAATTCAATTATACACGGTTTGGTACAATTGGCAAACACATATTGTAGTAAGCTTTCTTATTCCAGAAAGACATGTTCTTCCAACCACACCATCCTTTTGATAGAACCATTTTGATATTCTCAGCGCCTGTATAATGCGGATCAAGGATTAAAAACCTAATTACGCCGGTATCACGGTTATAATCAACACCTAAAATGGTGTGTGCCAATACTCCACCACCTAAAATCGATAAACATTGATACACTCCAAAATCCGTACAAAGTTCAAGTGAAAAAGCGTACCAATCATTATAGGCGATCCATATGTTTGGAAATGATAAACAAGATCAGGTCCTTTGCTTGCCAACTCTTCACCTGAACTGACATTTATTATTCTACAACTGATTCCTAGCAAGGACTCAAGAACAAAGTTGACTTCAGTGGACCCAATCCATTGCCGAGAGCCAACGAAGGAAGCTGGCTTATCACCGATGTCATATAAACACTGCTGGATTTGTTTAAATGATGGTACTGGTTTGTCGGTATATCCTTGAAGTAACAGCCAGGATGCTAAAGTTTGCAGGGAACGATATGCACAACCCCATCCGTCGTCGTCCAGACCATCTTGTGTGTAGTGATAGTAGAGGTAACTTCCGGATACCAATGCAACCTGACCATCTTGAAAATAGAGCTTCCATTTTTAGCAAACAGTTGCATTTCATGTAAATAGTTGGATTTTATTTGTTATTGGATTTAAATATTAGGAATTGATAAAGGGATCTTCGGCAGGAAAGCAATTCTTGATATTAGCAGGATGCGACTTTAACCAATCTTGGCTTATTACCTCCGTCTGGTAGGCGTATCTCTCGGTGTGGATTAACTAAACGTGTTTGTCCATTGATAGTTGTGGAGGATTTGAATTGATACGTATTGCCACGTCTAAAGGCTGGCCGATTTTTGGGTAGTAGAAAGTTTGTATGTAATAAGAGCCGGACGGTTTCTGAAAGTGGTAAAGTAGTTTGCCATTTCTGATAGTGTCATTTAGAGAGGTCTACTCACCTTCATCCTCTCCGAATTTGTTTACAATTCTTGTGATGAAATGCCCACATTTACTGGGGAAATAATGCAAAAGTTCTGGTTGGAACTTAGCGGGCAACCTATTGTCATGTTCAGTCATTACATCCATTATATAATTGCCAATTAGTTTCAAATTCCTACAAGCACTCTCCACCAAAATGGTGTAGAGATGATTTAAAGTTGTTTCCTTGTGAACCAATGCCATAGCATCCAATTGTTGGACAATGTTAATGACTTTTGTTTCATCTAAAATTGATTAGAACATTATAATTGGTTTTAAGCATTAAGTATAGAAGATATACTTTGCTCAATTTGGATAATAGGGGCATGGGAATTTGTGGCTTCACTTTTTTCAATTGTTGCCTTCTGAAACATATTAAAAGGAAGGATCTCCAATTCATTGTCTTCTTTATTTCTAGCATAGTCAATTTCACTATGCTTGGAAAATTGTGCACTCATCTTGCCCAGTTGTATTTCCTCATTTACATCAATTGATCCAACAATATTATTTTCACTCAAGATAAATAAATTGTATTTGTCACATTGGAATGCTAGTTTCCCACTGCTTATCTGTTTTCTGATAATCAAAAATTCTTCATTGACACTCTCAATATCAATTTCAGATGTTAAAAGAATAGGTGCTTGTAGATGAATGTGAATAAAATCTGAATAGATTGTGGTATCATCTACAATTGTTAGCTCTGCATTCTCAAGCTTATTGTTGATAACATGGTAGGCTGTTACTATGTTTGCTTCAGGCACTGACAGAAAAATTGGATTGTCTGTGACATCCACATCCATAAGTATTTTGTTTACTTCTTCTTTGTTAATTGTTCCCATCTGGTATGCACCACACATGTCAATATTGGATGGAAAGAGCAAATCTGCATAGGAGTAGTCATCATTGCTGAATAATCCAAGAACATATTGTTTATCTTTATGAATTACACCATATAGTGCTCCACTTTGGTCTGATTTACACAGCTTTATTCGCTACAAGTTGAGTTTATGAAAATAGCAGTTTGGTGAAATTGGATGAAAAACTTACGTCTACCACAGATTGAGATATTTTAATTTTGGCTTTCATGATTTCCGTAATATAAGGTGTATATGAACACGTATGATTAGTTTGAATGCACGAATTTTGGAATGATGTGATCTGATATTTGTAATGAAAGTTCTACGACCTTGAATAACCAAATGTCAAGTTGACGTGTAAGCGCTTTTTGAATTAACTAAATTCATTTTGTCCGATAGTTTCACTAGAGACTTATAGGTGCTTTATTATTATGATAAAATTTGCAACTAAAGCAACTCAAAGCGTGCAGAATGGTACAGAATCTTTAAAAGAACATTGGTGTACATTTATTTGTAGTGAAAAGTTCTCGGTTGTTTTGATTCCGTAAGTTTAGGCTACAGATGAATTGCGTTCTTTCAAATAAAATTTTCTAATAATTTAAACTCGGCACGGAATAGCCTTAAATTAAAACCTGGTAACCGACACATTATTGGTACCCGTCGGTATCAAAAACCTCAAGGA
Organism: Ecitoglossa quadriceps; assembly: GCA_027574925.1. Classification (NCBI taxonomy): domain Eukaryota; kingdom Metazoa; phylum Arthropoda; class Insecta; order Coleoptera; family Staphylinidae; genus Ecitoglossa; species Ecitoglossa quadriceps. The sequence goes on from JAODGC010000007.1 coordinate 6,118,599, forward strand.
AAGTCTAGTTATCGGACAGTAACGCCGGATTGTTCGGTTTACCATTGTGTTGATGTGAAACAATTCGATCAATTAAGTTTAATAATGAAGTTTACCTTGTTAATATTTTTCTTAATACTAAGTTGTGACTGTGGTGTAACCTTAGGAATTCGTGAACTAGATGAGATATTTCAAGACCATGAGTGTATTGAAGGTAGGTTACATTTACTTTCTTTTCCTGCAAGCAATTTACTTCATTGGAAGCTTTGGCGCCTTTATCGGAAATTTGCGATCAAAACCTTTGCAGGGTTTTGCACCTTTCTATATGTTTGTTGGGTGTGAAATATTTTTTCCTCTGATTGTTGGTTAGTTCCTGTGTTCAATTTGCGTATGCGTCTTGCATTCCTGCAGTGTTTAGCGTATTCCACCCTTTTTGCACCATTGTAAAAGGTGCAATCTATGTTACAGGTGTATTGGCACTGGAAAATGCAGGAAGTCCCAACTTGGCCAGTAATTTAATTCTTTTGAAAACTCAAGGAGTTAATTTAGGTAAGCAACATAATCAGGTATGTTGGGCGGCAGATAACAGGATTTTTAATCAAATAAACGGAAAGAATCTATTCTATGGAATGGTGTTCGGTTTTTTAGTCAGACGTAAGTCCCTTTGGGACTGTCCATAAAAGTGATCTTTGGTCATAATGTTCATTTAATTAATTAATACTTATTAGGGCGAAGGAACGTTAACTTCTTGTTTTCAATAATGGTCCTACGTTGGCAATTAATTAGAAATATTTAAATTAAGTATTTTTTTAATCAAACAAAGCTTTACTTTAATGAAGAGTCAATTAAAATCACAAACAGTCAGCATTTTTTGTAGTAATACAAGTCATTGGAAAATTATTTATTTATCCGTTTCTCTCTTATTTACTCATTTTCTAGCTGCAAGTCCTATTGATGAAACTCAATCACTATTGGTAGATATTCAGAAAACAGCCGCAGCAGATAAAAATGCATTGAATACAATCAACGAACTGGCCCAACTTAACGAAATTCCAATTGAGTTTATTCTCGTCGCGGAACTGGGTGAACCCCACAACAGAGTCTATAAGGTTCGATTAAATCTCGGCGAGGAAGTTTATTACGCTTCTGGGAAGAAAATTAAGGAGGCAAAACGAAAAGCCGCTCTTAACGCTTTATCAAGTACCAACTATGCAGTACCTGCTGTTAAGACTCTTGAAAAAATTAAGCATGATGCTCAGAAATTAACACCCACTGTGCATTTGAATAACATTGCAGGAAAGTTGGGCATGAAAGTTGATTATTATAATGAATTGGGCAATGTCCTTGTAGATTCTTCTGACAAATACGTTTACTATTCATTAGATTCATCGTCACGCGATTATACGAGCATGCTTAACGAAACTTTCTCAGCTGGCTTGAAAACACCCACTGTAGAAAATGATTCCCACCGTGGTCCATTCCGCGTACGCGTGGATGTCGGCGCTGAAAGCTTTATCGGCACGGGTTGGACCATACAGTCAGCTCGGCATGATGCTGCGGAAAAAGCTCTAGAGATGTTTCGGAAAATGTCCCTAGAAGATGCCGATGAATGCTTAAGAGGCGGACAGTTGTGCAACAAGTTGAATATAAAGTCACCGATTTCATTACTCTATGAGACTGCTGGTAAACATCAATGGGACCTCGCCTTTGATGTTATCAGCGAAACGGGACCAGCACACAAGAAGTTATTTGTAACTCGTTGCAAGATGTCGGACATGACCACAGAGGGAGAGGGCCATTCAAAAAAGGAATCGAAGCGGAAGGCAGCGGAAGCGATGCTAAAAATGCTGGAAAATGTCCAACCGTGGGACTTTATTAACGTACGAGGTGGCAGCAATGAGAGCAAGAAGAAACGGAAGAAGAAGAAAAAGATCACTCGACCGGATATGTTGCGGCAGGCTACGATGAATGTGTTGGACGCGTTTGCAACAGTGCCAATCTCCGAGGACGGAAAGTCGAACGGTGATAATGTGAATGAGAAGGGTCCGAAAGGTGAATTGTTGAATCTGGGAAGGGATATTGGCATTGGCATTCATTTTTCATCCTATCAAAATGATGATGATAAGCATGGGAGTTTGGTCAGTTTGGACACTAACCCTGCCTATCATTGTTATAGCAAGGATCTGACAATAGAACAGGCTGAGAAGAATGCAGCTTTGAGTGCGTTGAAATTTCTTAAACACGTTGGGTTGGATAATATTATGATACCATTGAAAAACCACGAAGGGAAGAAGATGTAGGTATATGCCAATTGTTTATTACTCTTTATTTAAACATTTGGGTTATTTGCTTTTAGTATACTTTTGGAAGAGACACTACAGCCCAATATTATTAACAAGAGATCCAGTAAAGAGTTATAACTCTTTGCCTACAAATAAGGACATTTTTAGTAGATATTGATATATATTTTAGAAACTATGTTTACAGTTAACAGCAGGCAAGTGCGAACATTGTGCGGTTTCAATAAACCCAATTGGTTTTAT
>JAODGC010000007.1:6126481-6137628 GCA_027574925.1 Ecitoglossa quadriceps
AGAACTAACGACGATCGACCATCCTTTCCTATCCTAGATAAACAACGCACTTTATCTGATTGCAACCACCGAATATGGGATATTCCTGCTGACCACACATTAATTCTGTATGTAAAAGAGGTGGCAAGAGAAAAAGAAGTTGCATGAAAAAAGTTGCAAAATTGATGCTTGCGATGTTCTTGTTTTATTTTCACTGCACGTTCCACAGCAAACATTATTGCAACATTTTTGCGCAAACTGTAGTCATGGCAATGTCCTTCGCTTTGGCAAAGGAAGTAATCATCAAGGATCTGATTTAAGGAAGTTTCAATCATTTAAAAACACATTACGATACTGCTAGCATGCATTTTGGACTTGGTGACACCTACAACTTTCAGTAGCGCGCACCTTTTTGATATTCCTCATATTGCATCGTCGCTAGCGGTGGTTACGTGTCGGCAGCACACGATACCTTCAACCACATTCAACCTTGATACTTTGACGAATCGCTCCCGAAATATCGTTTTCTCCGGCATAAGCTACATACATGAATAGTTTGTTCGCGCTCGAACTGTTTGTAATTTACATAATCAAGAAGTTGATGTGTTCTCATTTATCCGAAACTTAATTAAAGCCCGTGTGACCTTTTACTAGATGTCAAGTACCTTTTGTCACCGAAACTCGTTCGCTGAGTGCAGCACTCTTATCTGTCATCGATTGGAATTGGCTGATGAGTCGATGTGAAGAGTTGGTATTGTACTATGTTGTGTAAAATGCAAGTCGCGATCATTATATTGGTGTGCGTCGTGAATAATACATATCGCAACGCGGTTGCTATTAATGGAGGCCAAGATGACACAAAGCCCATCGAGGCGTTTGACATGGCCCATAGCATAACCATTTCCATAATGGTATGGTATTCGCTTATCTCGTGGCTTTATAGCAAAGTACAATATTGCCCAGCAACGACCAATTTGTGATGCGTACTTTTGGTATGCAGGGCGGATAAAGGATTTTGATGCTTTCATTTTAAGGAGCTATTAATCATGATCAGGGACTTATTGCTACTTGAATTGTGATATCTTTACGAGTTCTTCATGCAGATTCCTTATCTGACTTTTAAAACAAGTTATTATGTGTTAATTTGTTCTTCAGGTGCAACTTGATGAATGATTTTTGGGGGGGCAGGCTGACATTGTATTTTCTGGGTAATATCTTTAGAATGAGGGTGACGATCATAATTGCTATTTTTATTTTGGGGTAGTTTTGCTTAATTTTTATTACCCAATTTGCCAACTTAAAACTTTTTCACGAGTATATAATATGTAAATTATTTGCTAAGGTTCTTTATTGATGGAGGATTTTCTCGAATGATTTTTAGCAGAGTTCAATTAACATCCGAAAAGGATTTTATATAATGCATTTTTGCATGTCGAATCATATATATATTTAATAATATACTCCTAAGGAACTTTTACTGCTGTACCTTTGTTAGTTCTTCTTGAATTAACGAATTTATGTTGCATGTCGTAGACACCTAAAAAGAGAGTGAGATATAGGTTTTAGTGCGTTAGAGTATAGATAGGATGTTATTGATGCACAATTCACTTGGATATTGTCTTTTTTGGGTTATAACTATGTCAAATTACCGGGGTATTTTCTTTTTAATTTACCAGATGCAAACAACTTTTACAATGTATCAAATTCCTGTTTATGAATGATTTTTCTCGTGGAATTATTTAGGACACTTAATTAACATATCCCCGGATTTTTTTTTAAATTGAATTTTTACATACTACACATTTAATAAAGTATTCCGAAGATAATTTAATACGCTATATTTGTTATAATTAATTTTTGATGGTTGTTCTTTGCAGTTTTCTGAAAAGGTAAAGAAGATATAAGATTTAAAGAGTTAGGGTAGAAATCTTATCTTTTATGGATGATATATCTGTGATACTATTGAAGTAATTTTTTATTTCCCAGTTTGTTAAGTCAAAACATCTCTACTGATATTTATTTTGTGTTAACTACTTGCTCAGATTCCTCTTGATGGATGCTTTTCCTCGAGGAATTTTTCAGAGAACTTAATTAACATACCCCAGGATTTTTCTAAGCTGAATTTTAACAGTCTACACATTTAATAGAGTATTCCTAAGAAAATTTAATTGCTCTAACTTTGTCATAAGTACATTCTGTTAGTTGTATGGTGTAGACTCCTGGAAAGATATCGTAGATATAGGCTTTAAGAAATTAGAATAAGTGTTAGGTTAAGTGTGTTTATTGTGAATTACAATTTGACATTGTTTTAATGATATCTATGTAATATGAATGAGGATCTTAATGCCTACTTGTATTCTGGAGTAGGTTTGCTTTATTTTTCACCTCCCAATTTGTCAAGTCAAAATTTCCCCCGCTGGTATTCATAATGTGTTAATTAATTTTCTATCATCCTGTTGACGCTGGCAACTAATGGTTTTTCTAGGCAATTTTTTTGTATTCTTGCCACAATCGCGAAAGCCGTCTAGACACGCTTTACACACGTTAGCGCATCATGGTATCATGTACAAGATAATAGTCCCGCATACAAGCAAAGTTTAATAAATGAAGTTTTGAGGGGGTGTCATGCTGCGTCTTACTGGCATGCTGGAGTCCATAATCAACTATGGAAGACAAAGTTACATCCATCCGCTTCGAGGAATTTCATTTTCGCGCTGGCCACTTTCCTCCGCGGCGAATGGCGAAAACGAACGGAATATAATTAGTTTGAGCAATTGCGTTAAGTTCATTGAGATTAGATGAAACGCTGACGTCAAGGAACAAGCCGCTGTTGCTTGAGCTAATGCGTTTAGTTTTTCATGTGGCTACATGGAAAACAGCTCTTGTTACATCCAGCATGTTGATTTATCGCAAATTGGGCGGACGAGCGCGCGAACAAAGCACACGCGCGTTCTAAAAACTATTAAATGGAGAAAGAACGGAAATTATGAAAGTAATTAATTAATCGCAATTGCTTGCGGGCTTTTCGGTGCAGACGAAGAAAGGAACATAATTGAAAATGGAAATTGTGCGTCGTACCACCAACGTCGTACGTAGCAGGCGTATTAAAGTTTACATTTTTGTTGACCTGGTTTGTGTAACTAAACGAGCGCACCAATTCCGAATGGGTAATAGTGAAGAAATTATAACACAAACTGCTGACAAATCTGATTGTGGTTGGGATTAATCTCATCATTATTGCCATATTAATCAGGGAATTTATGCAGAAAATATCTATCCTGCACAATCAATTCCAAGCATACTTTTAATTCTATTTACGTGTTTAAATAGCTATCGTAGTTTTAGACCTTAGAGAGCCTAAAAATATACAATTCATTTTAGCGGAAAATGATTGCCTTCATCATAAATACTTGAGGCTAGATGGAGGTTTGGAATGCGAGTACCACTGCAGAGTTAGATTCAGGATGATGCCAGCTGACATTTTTATTAAATTGCTTTGATGAATTTAATTACTTCTGGTTTGGGATTTTATATTAAAGTAAAGTAGAAAGACAAAAATATGCATTGTGATTTGGAGGCATTTACATTATTATCAATGCAGGATTGTGGAGCAGCGAAGTTATTGATAACGAGTTGAAGGGTTTTTTAATTTTTTATAAAATAACTGTAATAATGTGCTCAGTTACATACGATTTTAAATATAACTAACAAAATTTATGTACAAAATTAATTAATGTACCTTACCTTACAGAAATAAGATTCTTGTTGTTGTTGTTGTTTATACTGCTGCATTTTTGCGTTGATAGAGGGTCAAAGTATTACAATTAATGCAGGTATTTGTAGATTGTGTGATATATTTTTTATATAGTAAACATATGAAGATGTACCATTTATATTTTTTCCAAGCATTCCGAAAAAAAAGCGCGCGAAATTGCTCAAATTTTTTGTTTTCTTCAAAGTAGGAAATGAAATAAATTTTTTTTATAAATTATTATGACGAATTGTTGTCGGTAGTAAATAAAATATTTCTAGATTAAACTAAATTATTTAAATCTAATGTAATTAAGAAATGTTCCAATTTGATTTGGAAACTTCTGAAGCAGGAAGGGAATTCATGTTTTTGATGTTGACAATTATCATAATATACAATGTAAATACTTTTTTAAATTACATTAATACGCCATTTAAATACAGTTATATTTAATTAAATATAACTATGTCTTGTTTACGAGGACTATAAAACTGCCGAGGAAAAGCATGAGTCTCGAAATTATCTCCAAACTGCAAATAATAAAGTTAAATTATATGAATATGATATGAATATATTTGGAATTTTACTCCGAACTATCGTAAAAGGCAACTTATGAGTACTTTGAACTAAAATTTCAAGAATCCAATGCTGGTAGTTCACTTATTTCCTTGGTGACTTCATAAAATTGAAAAGAAATTTTTAAATGTACCAAGTATATCATCTATTTTCAAACGCATCAAAAATAGGAAAATTCCATGGGCTCTATTAAATATGAAATATTGCAATATTGAGTGAATCATTAACTTATTAAATACATACTAGACTGGTTTAGTCGAAGAAGTTCCTTTTAAAGATACTATTTCCAACTCTTGCTGCTTATACAATTTACTAGTTTAACATATGTCTAACTTATATTTCCATCTGAGCTCACATATTTAATTATAGATTGAAATCGTTCTAAATTTCTCCATTTGTACCGTGCCGAGATTTGCAAGATTTTTTACTTCATTTTAATCCTTGTGTCAACTTCACTGTCTCATACGTCTTGGCTTGCGTTTACAATTCGATTATGTGCATACATAATATGCCCAATTAACTTATAATTAACCGCCTCTTATTGCAGAAAAAACGCTGTGAATGATTTATTTCATTCTTCAGTGCACGATTCTGTAAATGGCGAGTTGTGCAAATGAATGCATGGGATTTTCACAACGTAACAACCTGTACTCAAATTACTCACCACTTTTATTCATCGTCGTCAAAGGCCACGATATTGAGCGCATTTAGGTCACAACAAAATTTTAATATAATCTCTACAAGTTTTGCACTTGCTGCTTTTTTTATTGTCGTCGTTAATTGAGTTTTTGTCGTGGTGAGTTGCGATATTCTAATATGGGCTAAATGAACCAAACTCACTTATCGCCTCATTGCGGTTATTTTCAGATCGTAAAACTTGCTTGCATACATTAAGATTTTGAGCGTCATTATGATTTTGATTCAAATTTACCTATCGCTGCGTGCATCTGAAATATTTCAAGAAATGTACTCCATGCGACTATAACACTAAGTATAATTGAAATAAAATCAGAAGTAAATATCAGTACTCTAGTTAACTTGATGAAATATGCTTGTTTATACTTAACGTACTGTAATTTCTGCAATTTAATTTGAACTTAAATTATTTCTATGTCGTCTTGCAGAGCATTTATTCTTCTATTAGTGGAAATAATGTGCTTTACAACAAAACACTGAAAATATCATTAATATTAAGAAATGTAAAAAAAAGACAGAGCGAGCTTATGGTTGATTTGGAAATGATTTTTCTTGGAAACACAGATTTGTTTTATTTGTAGATACAATTTAGTTTGTAACTGAATTAGATTAATATCATCTGAAAGATGCTTATTTTTCTATGGAATGTTAAATAGAAGTAACGAGGTGTCTGTATTTTGGCGCAGGACGATTTTTTTCAACTACAGATTTCGTCTGTTTATGTGCTTTTTTTTAATAAAAATTAATTTGGTATGTGATTAAGTTTTTTTCTGCAGAAATTGAATAGCATTTTTTGTTAAGTAGAGTTATCCTGTTTTTTGTTGCAGGGCGTTTGGTTCTGAATTATAATTTCTATCGATGTACATGGTAAAAGTCATAAAATTTCAATTTGTCTTAGTTAAGCCATATTATATTTAAATGATGTAAAATGGATATATCGAACAATAAAATAGTTTGCAGTGAAGCAATAATAGTCATTTGATTGTTATCCGACTTTTTTTGAGACTTTCTAGTACAGTTGCAAGAATTCATTTTTTATGTAGTCTAGTTATTCGCCATGCTCATCGGATGGAAAGAATTGTTCCTGGCATTCCAAGCGTAACAAATGCCTGAGCTTAAAAAGTTTTCATTCCTCCGCACGCTGCTGTCATCCCGTTTGGAGGAAAATCCGTATGTGTTGTGATGGCTGCAGCGCGTGTTATGACATTTCATACAGGATTAAAATTGGCAAGCGGCGCCGTTGTTCCCTGCTCCAGATTTTGTCACATTTATACGAACTTTCAAACAATATAAATCTACTGTAATAACGCACCCAGCCGCGCAGACAACGTCGAATACCCGTAATGTCAAGAACGTCCACCGATAAATAAAGATACAACTTGGCGTTGGTTTTGATACGCGTACATTCAACGATACGAAGTGCGCTGTTGGTTTATTTAAATGTTTTGCGAGTGGAAAACTTGAATTCGTGAAAATCTGTTTCTCATATTCGCATCAGTTAAACATGAAGAATGTTGGTTTATGTTTTAATGGAAAATAAATGAATATGATTTTCTTGAATGTCGTGAGGACTGACTGTTACTAGTTTTGTACCACAATGTTGTAGTCAATATTTCGTGTTTGATTATTTTTAGCTCTTATAGAACAAGGCTTATGATTTGTGCATTAAAGGCGAGGCAGTTATTCAAGGGATTTTATTGCCAATAAAAACTACATATTCTCATATTTCCTAATTCATTGCTACACGAGTTCTAGCACTCTAGTTTTACGGTTCATTAATTTGCAACATTTGTTTGCTATTTGATGATGCTGTTTTGGCAATTAAAAATATTGAGGTTATAAACATTGAATAAGATCTGTATAAATTATAAGTGAAGAGTTAATGTCCCTTAACATTAATAGTCATAAATATAAAATTTTACAATTAAAAAGCAGAATCAATATTAGATATTTGTAAAATTTAATTCTTTTAAAATTATGCTTCTGATTTCTGATCATAATCCATGTTTTATAATCACTTTTAATGAACTATATTAGTGCTGTAACTTTCCTAGTTAATTGAGTCATCTTTTAAAATTATCTCCCCGGATAACAACCAGTGTTTTCATAGCGAAAACAGATGAAGTCAATAATGCTAACCCACAATTATACAAATCCGGAAAAGGTTTCGTGTTACTTTCTGTCTTAATTCTATTAAATGGACTATATTTTAAAATTAAATTTCTGATTTCATTGTTTGCAGAGAAACTAGCAAATCATTTAAAAATGTATTTATGTAAATTGTATTTAATACTGTGTTGAATGAATATCAAAGTAAAACCTAATTTATTCCAACAAATTTTATGAATTTGACAAATTATTTCATCAATAGTATCGGGAGTGAACTTAGAACTTTACGCAGTTGCCCCTTTTGTTCGGATAAACACAGAAACACTTCTTTATATGCTTATTTTATCCTACTCCAGATTTATCCCGCAAGCATAATTACAAAATCCCATCTACTGTCTTATTCCCAATAATCTGAAGACTGAAAATATGACCACAATCAGCATTGGGAGTAAGAAACTAATTTCTGCAACTTTCATTTTGTGGCTGGTCGATATTTTAAACCGACTTTTTCGACTATTTGTTGCGACTAGATCTTTTAACAATGTGTTCGCTAGCATGATTTATATTGCAAATTTACCCTAGTACCGTTTAGCGAATTTTTACGTGTGGCAAAAATAAAAGATGAAATATGGTCGCTGCTTGCTCACGCTCGCGATAAATAAAATATTCGGTGGACTAGCAAGCATCGCTTTGTTGAATTGCGAGGTGTGAGCAGGAATCCTACAAAAGAAACGTGGTAGATGCCATAGCGACAACAAAAAGCGACCTCCCTTGAGAGACGATGATTGATCACCGAATGTCGCTTTAGATTAGTCGCTTCCAACTGTATGCGTCTGCAGCAGATAAAGTATCTCGGTCGCATCATGAGGCTTTGACAGAATTTCAACGAGGGCAATATGGAAATGTTTACTGCAGACCTCGCAGATCAGAGACAGTGTTGACGCTTTGCTTTCAACAGGAGCATTGGTTATGTACAAAGTGTCCAGGAAAATAAACATATTCCCCTGACGTTAGCATATTGATTTCATCAAATAGTATTATTTTATTTGCTTTACTTTCTTCTAATTTTATCCACCTTTTTGTCGATAAAAGTTACTTGCACTTGGGAAAGGTTTTCCTTTCATTATCCGGATAAAATTCAGAAAAAACTTGCTCTGATAGGTTCATTGACTTTCACCGTATGTATTGCGTTGGAAGATGGGAAAAGTAGATAGCAATGCGTTTCTCTACTGAACATTATTTTTCTGCTTAGCTTTGCAATTGTATACAAGTGTAGTTAGAGCTGTAGAGCGGGACAATACGTACAAAGGGTGGAACATCGTCAAAAACACACAAAACTGGTGGTCGATTTCTCAGTTCCTCTGGAATGGGAGACAGTGGTTGTGCGCGCTACCATCCTGGTAAGAGGTGAAAAGGAACAACGGTGAATTTTTTATATTATACTTGAATATATTTTCATCCGGATTTTGTGAGAAAGCATAACGAATGGGAAAATTCGGAAATCTGAAAGTTAACCGTCTATTGTCTTCATTAAAGCTCCGCACAGAAATGAATAAACTTTTTTAAATTCAATTCAACATTAGGGATAATAGCTAAGCGTTAAGATTTGTTATCTTGCTTTTAAGTGGTTATTATTTAATTGGGTAGGTTAAAAGCAAGATAAAAATGCATTTTACTAAGTTGTTTGTAGAGCATTTTATATGGCCAAAACCACTGCTAGTGACGGGAGGAGAGAGAAAGGACGTGGTATTAGGTATTGCCGTTCTTGTTTAACTCACGCAGTCTGTTGTACTGTTTGATACTTGAATTTGCTATGTAGTCTTGTAATTAAATTTTTTCTTTAGAAGGCAATTTTATTTTTGTTTTGTGAGAAATGAAAATTTTACTTTGAACTGCTGTTACTAACTAAAAGAGAGAGAAAGGAAGTGGCTTGGATATTGCTACTCTTGTCTGATTCATGCAGTAGAAATTGCTGCGTTTCAATTCTCACACATTCTAATATGTCAAAAGTCAAATTGTTTTATAGATAAAAATTTTATTTTGAATTCAAAGTGTTTTTATATACAGGGGATTTATATGCAAATTATAGAATATAGTAATATAATTTTCTATTTTCTTGGCACCGAAAAATTGTTGGCTTTATAAGTATTTTTAAATCCATCAAACATTTCTGTCACTCATTTATTTTTCATCAGCATAGTCATCCACTAACCATTTTATCCACCTATCAATACAAAACTAATAAAGTGCAGTTAGTAAAATAGTTCGACCGGTTGCAACCAATTGCAATTTTCCCATGTGTATAATTAAACTCCCTTTTGTATCCAACCAACCTAATTACCACTAATATGCACTTAATGCAATCGTGCACATAATGTGGTGGTCCCAATTTGCGCGCCATATTTTATGCAACGCTCCCTCGTAATTTCCCACTATAAATCACAAAGTTATGTCTCGCTAAATGCAGGTAAACGCAAACAATTCACAAGTACATCGTATGACTTCAATGGGAATCGATCGTTGTAGTCAGTACTTTATGAGGACGGACAGGATAATAGGTGTCATGTGCTGGTCTACATATGGTCTACATAAAGCGTTAATGTTTTATGTGTGAACGTATAAAGTTGGATTTACTTTTGCAATTTGCTTCCACGGCGAATTCATGAATATTTAATGGCTGGGGAAAAGTGGATGTAATAAAAAGTAAGTCATACTAACTGAATTAAACACAGCATTTATCACGTTTTATTATTATAGTGAGTAGATTAGGTGTGGTTTAGTGCCCAAGTCGCTCAGTATTTATTGAATTATGCCTTCTTTGAGTGGTCCGGGAGATGCAGGATCTTGTAGGTCGGTGGTCGTAAATTTGCGGCATGTGCTTAGTGTTTTAATACGGTTTTCATGTCAATATAAAAGCAATAATCTCCTACGTATTGTTGGATTCCTTTTTTATTTGTTTTAATATAATGCAATGGGCTTTTTTGTTGGTTTAGGTTTATTTATGATGGTATATTATTCTATTTTGATATTTTTTTTCATATTTATTATCAGTCTTTTAATAATTTAATATTATATCATTTATTTTATAAGGATAATTTTGAAGTGCATACTGATGGACCAAGGTTTGATTGTTACTGAGATATATATTTGCCAATATATATTTTTACTAAAACTAGTCACAATATTACAATGCAGTGTAATGAACTGGAGCATACGTATAGTGTCGGTTCTTATTTTATGTAAGCATTTTAGCATTACAAGTCTCTAATTTTTTGTTAAACCAACAGTCAATGTTGGGATTTCAATTTTAGACCTCTTTTACTGTAGGAAGTATAGTAAGGAAAAAATGTAATGATTTGATTATTTAATTGATCTTGTTTGTCTACAATCTTCATAAACAATTTGGAATTTTTTTTTCAATAAATTGACTCCAACATTATATGCCTTTGGACACATTGTTTTAATTAGTTGATGTTTCTGTTGCTAAGAAGAAATCAGATTAATCTGTACAGCAATACCCGACAAAATTGGAATGTCAAATGCCTCGGTAAATAGAAAATTGTAGTCCAATGAATGCAAATTTTGATTGAAAGATTGAAATAAAGAATTAGAATTAACGAGTCTAATAGCTCAAGATATTATATTATAATATAATTGAAATAATTATAAATTAAGTTTGTTGGGAGACATATGCAATGCACGAATTTCGATCGGTGCGAGGAATCCGTGACATGCCTTTAGACTTGGTAACTTGTAATCATGGACAGTATATATTATTAAATTGCAGCCTACATTAGGTAATTTATTAGTGATCATTTTTATTATATTTGTATGAATTGCATCAGGATATTTATTGATAAAATATCTCTTTTAGTTTAGACAAGTTTGTTTGATGTATTTATAGTCTGGTTTTATAACAACATTGGATGTTTTTAGTTTCTTATCAATAATACGCGCGGATAATTCCAATTAAGTAGTTTTCTGGTAATAAAATTAGTTTTTTAAGACAAGGTACTTTAATTTAATTAATTTAATG
>JAODGC010000007.1:6137728-6165494 GCA_027574925.1 Ecitoglossa quadriceps
CGAATCCTGGAAACTGTATGACAGTCGACACTCCACCACCGCACAAGCAACATCTAATGCAAGTTACTCTCTTCAATGAAAAAACTCAAAATGCAACTGAAGCACACAGGTTACATAAGCATTAACAAGCAACGTCACATCTCTCATATTCAACTTACAACATAAATCCAACGCAATTAATACAATATTAAATATACACTTTTTTTATATTAAACCAATCTAAATCATAGAAATCCATTGGTTAAACAAAGTACCTCAAAAAATACCACTTCTTCTCACACAGTAATAAGCTTGGCATGTAACTGTTAAATAACTTACCACAACCCATGAAAACCAATGACCATTAGATAAAAAGAAACAGAATAACAGCGGATTGTAACTAGTATCATCATCATTATTTTTATTCCTTTTGTACCCGGTTCCCAGTTGTAAAGGTTTTATGGTGTGTGATTAAGAGCGTACTGTTACCTATGTCATTCATAGTGTGACAAAATTAAAGAAGGCAACATGCTGATATTTCTATTACATCTCAACTCAACAAAGCAAAATATATAGTAGCTTTGAATATGAGTGTTGTAATGATCCATTTTACAATTAACTTTGCTTTGCTAAAAGTATTGTCTTCATAAAAATTTCTAATAATACATTGTGACATTTGTTCTAGAAAATACTCACAAACAAACATGTACTACATCCAAATGAAACATTTTATAGACTTGGGATTTAAAAGTTTCACTTGAAACTGGTCTAATAATATTTAACTTATGCTGACTAAGTTGATACTCAAGGTATCCACGACTGATTTGTTTGTATATCAAAAATGCTTTTAACACACATTAACAACCTGGATAGTATTAAATGAATCAAGAGTAGACATCTTGTATTTACCCAACTAAAATAACATTTAAAGGAGTTACAAATGTAAAACTGAAAGTGACGTTTTGTAAGTACTTTGACATGGTTGTAATTGCACATGTGATACCCAGGTTCAAGTATGTACGCTAGATAATATTAAGACCTTTTTTGAAATACTCGAATCCTATCAGCGCCTGATACCTTTACTATCTACGTTATCTATTATGCATACAAACTTATAATCCTTAAACTGCATTATTTACAATTCCAATATGCTAGTGAGTTGATCTCATCTAAATTTATTAACAAGACCAAACATCGTGTTAATTAATAACCATTTCCGACTCTCCACAAATTACAAGCATAATTGGTTATTGATGTGAGTGGAAATTAAATTTTTTAATGGCCACAAAATGACATTATCTAATTAATTATTGTGAAGTGTATGATACAATACTACAATGCTAAGCAAATAAATTGTGTTCATTAGTTAGTTGTCGTGTGTGTACTGTCGTTATCACACGCGCAATTTGCTAATTAATTGAGTGGGTAGTGCGTGGCGAGCAATTCGCCCTCATTTATTTTGCTTTTCTTCGGCTTTTGCGCGTAACTTTGTTAACGCTAGCCATAAATTTCATTACATTGCGGGATAAAGTGGGCACGTGTACACGAGGAAGGATACTGTGTAGTTTTTGCATGATAGAGTGCTCCGCCCAAGGATAATGTTACTGAAGGTACAATATTGTCGCAACGTCGGCAAACAATGGCAATGTAACAAAATGTGAGAAGTGAGTTTATTTTAGGGTTGGGATTGTCACGTAAACACGAAGATGTTGGATTGGCCTGGAATAATGAGTTTCGTTGTTTTGCCCCTCTAGAAAGCTGGTTCTACATGGTTGGTCTGATTTAGGAATAACATATTATAAAAAGCTATTTAGTACAAAGTAAAATGTTAGTTGATTTTGTATTCAAATTGTCACGTTAACAATAATAATCTGTTTTGTAATTTTACAATTCACTCGAAAATTTATTAGAAAACCATTAATATAGATAATCTTAAAAATATCACCGTTTAAAGAAAATGACAAGAATTTTCTTTAAAGAAAATTTTGCTTAATGAATCCGATGCAACAAAATCTTTATTTATTGTGACTTAAAATAAGTGTCTTAAATAAAAAGGAAAGAAATACCTTGAATGCCAAGCTATGTAATTTTCTCTTTTACATCAAAATTCTCTTAAAACGATTCTCAATAAAAAAAACTCTTTACACGCTCATTATACAAGAATCATCAGTTTGTTGTTACTTGATATTTATAATCAAAGATTTAACCCCATCATAAATCGTTTTCCATCTAAAAATCCACTCATCAATATATTGATCTAGCAATTTTTTTCTTGATAAGTAATTTTATATCCCAACATCATTCAAGATTTTCACTGAAAAAAAGATATGTAACCGTGGCAGCAAATTAGTAGCTCATATTAGCATAAATTACATCAATGTTTGATACAATACTTCATGTGGTTGGCCCGCCGTCATTAAATATTTGTACTTGCAGGAGACGATCCCGACGTTGATGTCAATTCCAAAGCGCGCCGAGCTGCAAGATGAGTGTGGACGCAACGCGCGCTTTCATAATACGCGTTGTTTTTAGCAACAAGTACTCGCACAACTCGTATTAAAATGACCGATCGAAGGCGCTGCGCGTCACAAGAATCCCGATCGACCATAGGTCACCACATTCGAATGTTTCTTCCTGCAAAGTGCCACAAAGTTACTACACCCGAGCTGACCATTTCAACAAAGTCATAAACCAAAAATAAAACGCAAATTATACGCAGGATAATCTCGTTAGTTTAAAACTTGTGATATTAATTAACTACCACCATAAACAATGGCAGTTAACAAACTGTTTACTTTAAATATTCCTTTAGTCTTCATTTATTTATTAACACTACGAAAAACTGAGTGCTATCCTGCATCAAATGATAGCTCAATCTTAATATTCAAATGTTGTGATTTTGGTGAGGAATATGATGGTGAATGTTTAAACTCGTCACTTGTGGATACTGCAAATGGTGAAAGTGAAAATCTGTTCCGGAAGAGGTTCTACAACATTGGGAGATCATTTCATGGTCACTTTCGACTTTTCCACCCCGGTGAATTCCAGTGCTCTAGAAACAAGAACATGATTATGTTGTTTGAAGATGATAACTTCCATTTAAAAGACGATGGGAGATTCTATTGGAATGATAATGATGTTTTGCTACTGTCTGGAGAGGATTATTGCCTGGAAATATACAATGGCACTATTGTGGCTGGAACATGCCAGGAACCTTTTCAGTTTACCATTAGTCATCATATAAATAAACTTGGTAAATATGATTTTATTTTAAA
The DNA here is from genome assembly GCA_027574925.1 of Ecitoglossa quadriceps. Classification (NCBI taxonomy): domain Eukaryota; kingdom Metazoa; phylum Arthropoda; class Insecta; order Coleoptera; family Staphylinidae; genus Ecitoglossa; species Ecitoglossa quadriceps. Next base: position 6,140,983 of record JAODGC010000007.1, read on the forward strand.
TAATCAAAATAATTTTCATTATTTTTCAACTTTGCCTATTGAAATATTCAACCGCAATGAATTGCTAGTATTTATGGACCTTAAGTAATTTCGTTGTACTCTAAACAGGGCCGAATGTAAGGTTGCTTAAAAACTAGTTAGACCACAATCGGAAGACCGCTTTTAAATGATACCTGCATTCCTAAATATTTTGACTTTGGCGTGTAAAAATTTTACGTGAAGAAAAATATTAAATCTAAAAAGTGATCAATCAAATGTAAAGTTTACTGGTTATTATTTTTATAGACATTAAAAACCTGTAATATCAATTTTAGTACTACTGAAACAATTGAACTTTTTTGTGTCATCAGTGGAATATATCTTTGTGTATATTTGGTGGTCTAACATCTTACACGACATATTAATTATTTTTGTAAGCACTATTTCTATATTATAAAATAATTATTTATACATGTGTACCACAGATGGTCACATACTAAAAATTATTATTATAAGCGTAGTATTTGCTTAAAATTGGCGCATAAAAAACTCAAATTAAAAAATAAATAAACATAGTGCAATGACATCTTTTAGAATTAGGTGGAATTGCTTTTTTATTGATCTGCATTGTGCTGCCCTCAAACACACTTTTTGTATTACTTCTTGATTTAGTTTCATTCAAATTTTAGTTCAATAATTAGCAATTAACAGAACAAACACCCGGAAGATATCAATCTCAAAGCATTTTGGTTAGGTCTTGCCTAAATTGTCTAATTGGTTTGTAATGTTTCCAAATAAAAATAAAAGTTGTCACGTTCGGCATCTTTACAAAATCAAACTACTTCTTTGGTTTGTTTACACTGTGACTTCTAGCTAGGAACCATTATTATTAATATTAAAACCAGCTTATGTCACAAGAAGCTTTAAATTCGAGAAGAATAAAAATTAACTTTTAATTCCATTTAAAAATAACTTTTATTTGAGGTTCTGGCAAGCCCTTCATAAATTATTTCGTATTCAACACAACAAATTCTTGGCATAATTTGCAACTGGTTAAAATTACACAACCGAATTAAAATATAACATTCCTCAAGTGTACAAATACCTTAAATTGATATATATTTAGATATTATACATGCGTATACAAGAGTACATTTCCAATCAACCGTTCACCGTTCAAATCAAAGATGATACAAAGTTGTGATTTACTTAAGGGAACTAGAAAGGATTTTTCGATATATCAATGTTAAGAAGAAGAAATGAGGGTGCAAAGAATTCAGTACAACGTTAGAAATCTGGGACTATATGGCATTATAATGAAAAATAAAGTGAGCCGGTTAAAACTGGAAAACAATTAGAGTTAGATTAATAACACTTGCATCTTTTATGGATAATAATAAGAAGCACTACTACTATTAGATGATTACAATTAAATTAATTCGGAATCACTCTAATTTGACTGCTGTTTTCACATATTTTTCAAGTTTTATTAAATACACACAAAAATTGATCCCAGAGAATAAAATAAATAGAAAATATTCTATATCAGATGCTATAGTGTCTAATTTCTGTGATTATTGCTATAGGTAGTTAACCTTCTAATTAATTTTGAAATAATTGTAAGAAAATTGAGTGCAGCAGGAAAGCTATTAAGCTCATTTTGGAATAAGGACAAATTAACTTGCTTGTTTAATACCCTTATACCACCCCCGAACATTGAAAAGAACACTGATGTTTGTAGTCCGGTAATGTGGCTTCTCGCTCTCTTGTAAATAGAGCTGCATAGCGTTGCGCCAATTGTCAAATGAGACAATATAAACTAACAAGTGCTGATTATTGAAATTTTATTTTGTAGCCGAAAAGTATTTACTAATGTTTATAAATAATTTAGTGTCTGTTTAGTGACTTTTTATGATAGAATTTTAATGGTAAAATAAAGGGAGTCTAGCTAATAAAACGGGCTCTATTTTAAACTCTTCGTAAAAGATTATTGACAGCTCATCATGATCATCTCTTTATCGTCTAATTCAGTAAACAAAATGCTTCTATTTTCCATACATTCGCTATATGCATTAGCCCAATTGAACCTTAAGTGCTCATAGCCATTATCAATATTACCACACGTGACAGCTCGTAAAGCCAGGACCTGGTAGTCGTCATTCACTTATCCAGCTGTCGAGTCCTCGCAAAACAATCCATTTGCATCGGTACTACCAAGTCCACTTCACGTGCATTTACATTTCATTTGAATTTTTATGCAATTCTCACATTTCCAATCCACACTTATTGTGCCAATTCCGATAATTGAATGATGGATCGCATTGCTGACCCTGGTTCAGTCGTGATCTAGCACCACACCTGGCCATGTCACAGACAACATAATATTCAAATATAAACACTAGATATAAGCATCAGAAAAAGTATTCATTTTCTTGGAAGAGATCAGACACGATAGAAAAAATGAGTCTAAGTATATTTATGTTGTGTTTACTTTATAGTGTAACAAGTACAACAGGTACCAGTGAAGTAACCCTAGAATACGGAACAGAAAGTGATAAGTACCTCTATAAACTAGACCTTCCATTTTATTATTTAAACTCTACAGTTAATGAAGCACGGTGTGGCTACAAATGTATTCGAAAATGTTGCAAGCTTGGCTATTATTTAGAAGGTAGTGGAAAATGTGTGATGGATTCAGCAAAAACCCAACCCGTGGCATTTGATAATCAATTTCGGGAAGTGCAAGAAGGACCAGTTGATTGCTTAAAGTACATGGTAGATGCATCAAAAATTAGTTTCACTACTGATTCAAGTGGTGAGTTGAGATTTGCCAATGGTGAGAAAGCAAATCCAGGTACATTTTGCATTGATTGGAATCAGAATCAGTCGAAGGTTGCGATTGTGTGTTTCCCAACTGGCACTGATGATGGAGATCAGACTCAAATAACGAATATTATAGGTAAGAACAGAATATATCATTGAAACCTGCTACATTTTAGCATAAATGGTGTTTGTTAGATTTAACATAGGCAACTTATTTAACTCCGAAGCAAAGTTGGTTCTTCCTCGAAAAATGATATTTATTCGGAAGGTATTTTGGAATATATTATGTAATATTTGATTTGATATTGGAGTTCTCCGAGTTTCCAAAAGAAGCATTTCTCATATCGAATTGGTAAATGCCATGAAGCATGTTCGAAGTACCTTTTAATGATTAACTCCGGTTATAAAACTGGCATTGACTCACCTAAGATAAGACCAGAGATAACTCAAAAGTGCCAGACAAGCCACACTAGTATCAACTCATTCCTAATTACATGTCCAACCGGAATGTCTGCAATTACAATTTTTACAAAAGAAATTGCACACGTTATAAGCAGTGTTAAGTGATACCCCCACATTTGCATTTCATGCCCAACTCGTGAATCATGTTTAGCCATGAGTGCGAAGATAAAATAGTGATGAGTGCGTTAGTTTAGTTCATTGAATTAGTCAGTTGTCCAATATTATGCGTATGAAAATAAATTCGTTACTCTGACTTGGCTCCATAAAAATGTGAACGTGCTTAATGAAATTGTGTAATCTTATCAATGCCACAATCACTCAGGGCAAACTGTGGACTGGAGTAATTACGTGATGCTTTAACTCTTGTGTCGATACCTTATTTATAATACATTTCTGCTTCATACAAAGAGTGCATTTTGCAAGTGGAGCTCGCGTTAAAATTAGCCGGTTCATCAACAACGTTGTTAGTATAACGACTGCTAACCCGCTGTGTTTATTAGATTTGCTCGCGCCTCGTTAACTGCCATTCCAGGCGGACACACGCGCGTTCGTGTTATTACTTCCTTATGAAAACACCACCAAACCATAAAAGCAGACGCGTGAGAAAGGCAGCAGGAAGGTGAGGACGTGGTGTGGGTTGGATGGAAATTAATCGCGCGCGGGAGGAAGTGGGACATACGTGGTCACTGTTTCTGCGAACCTATTCTTATATTTGTGGTTGGTGAGACGATATTCATGCCAAGTGCGAAATGACCAAGCGTGGGTTATTACAAGTGCACCAACGCCGTGAAAGTAGTTGCCCCTTCAGGAAGATGGCTGCCAACCAAGTACAAATCTTAGTCACCCTCTACATCCTCATCTCCTTGACAAATTGTGCAAAGGGACAAGTTATTTCAACAGATACGAAGTGTAAACGAAACTATGCTATAGACATAGGCGAAGGGCAATTGAACACAAATTCTTCCATAACATTCGAGGGGGTTACCTATCCACCCAGTGACTACTATCGGGAAAATGGCACAACCTTTGGTTGTATCTGCGATCTACGCTTATGCATTAGTAAATGCTGCACGGAAAATCATCCTCAGAACTTGACATGTGATCCAGGATTAACAACCAATGTGAAGATTGACACCTATCATGATAATTTAACACTGGCGGTATCAAACGTCGCGCATGTCTCGACACATTGGACGCAATGCCCATTTTTTGAATTGGAAGAAACAGATGCATTTTATATTAAGAAAGATGGAAAGCTGTTTTTTCCAGAAGAGCACAAACATTATGATCTGCATAAATATTGTGTGGCGCAGAATGAGAACCGAAGCACGATCTTTGTTAGACTCTGTGTTGAGAGGGAGGATATTGAGGACGTACCTAAGGATCTTCATATTTACGGTATACAAATTTAAATATTTTATCTCCAAGATAGATATTAGTAGATTTTCCATGCTGACATGTTGCCATTAACTTGTGATCACAAATTACACCGAATTTCCACACCCAATGATTGTAATTGTGTACATTGCGCAACTGATAACACAGCTTCAAATGTTATCATAGTCAGTTGGTAAAGGAATGAGCAAAATGTCATATCTACCCTCTGTTCTCAATATAAATGTAACCAGCTCTTGACTTTTTAATTCTGCAACAAACACTTCAACAAATGTAGGTATAGGATATGATAAGATTTTTCTCAACAAGCTACACTTGTTCTCTAATATCTGACATGAATTATTCCTCCAGTGTGCAAATTGAATAATTCAAGTCACGGACAATAAAATCAATTCCTATTGGGCAGCAACACTGCGATTTTTTACGCTTGTATGCAACTAAATATTTATGAAAGTGATGAGGCTCTATAAATCACGTAGATCAATATTTGCGCAATTTCAACAGTATAGAGCGAATGGTGACATCAAATGTAAAAATATCCATTGAATATATTTTGGTACTAAGTATACCGTAAGCGTGAAGTTAGTTTAAACCATACTCGTCCATTAGAATGTGGATATAAGTTGAAGAGTTTGTTTAAAATGACAGTAAATATTGTTCTGTTAATATTGGTTTTCAATCGGTGTGAACTTTTTCCGTTCCATGCTGACCTTTGGAATGGGATTGACACTACACAGGATATTTCTAATAGTGATTGTGAGAATCAATTGTGTATAACTAAATGTTGCGATAAACTGGCTTCCGGTGACATTGAATACAGAAATGGATACTCTCAGAAAATAATTGTACGGATTTCTAATGAAGACTTAGAAGAAGATATCGTACTTTCAGCACATGTTTCTAAATATTGGGATTATTGTAATTATTATGTGTTGGAACCAGATGAAAGATATTTTATCTTAGGAAATGGAAGACTTTACTATCCTGATGGGAATATGTACTTTGAAACTGATCAGTATTGCCTTGTAACATTTCAAAATGATTCCGTTGGTGTACTGGAAGTAAGATTGTGTTTTAGTGATGATGCAGAGTTCAGCACAGAAGATCCAAGTCTTCTAAACCTCTATGTTATTATTTGCCTTCACTATAAATTAAATATTATATTAATTCCCTGCTTTGAGATTAGTATAAGATAGAAATCAGGAAAACACTATGATATACAATATATTATCGCCTTCGGTATGACCCTAATTATAATATTGGGCAAATAAAACAAGATTTCTACCTTTTGGATTTTCACATATATTAACTTCCTACAGAGTTGAATACAGCATATCATTTTTCCCTCTTAGCTTGGTTGATTAATTCAACGCCAACGGTTTTAATTTTTTTAATTTTGCAGTTTTTTTCTCAACTACGGACGAATAAAGTTTGAATAGAATCGCATATTTTGCCGCTTAAAGAATTTCTTGGGAGTGAAATACCCTACTGGCATGAAATATAGTCATTTGTGTCAAAGGCATGCTTGAGGGGGATAGAAAATGATTAAAAAATATAGGTTACTCTCAAGTGCCAGTGAAGTCTAGTAAAGAGAACAACTTTATGATGAAACTGTGCATTATTATAATATAACAATTGCTCTACGATACTGAAATCCGATGCATGCCTCTAGGTTTACAACAGATGTTCTAATGTTTCAGGAATGCTGATCTCAATTCCATTTTTATTTGCAACCCTCTTAGTCTATGTGATTCTACCCGACAAGAAGATTCAGATTAAGTGTTTGATGGCATATGTGACTTGTTTGATGCTATCTTATATCTTCTTGGTATATTTGCAATTCAATACAAATTTGCCTCCAACTGAATGTCAAGCTATAGGTATGTGCCAACTCTCTTCACATTATAAGTCAAACATGTTTTGAAAGGTCATGGATAATATTATATTGGTGCTTCTAGCTGCTTGTGGAGTTTACTTCTTTATGGCGACCTTCTGCTGGATGAATGTCACTTGCGTCGATATGTATTGGACATTCTCGTATGTAACTCTACTAATTAATTAATTGCTACAAATAAATAATCAATTGCTTTCCTGCTTTGTTTATATAGTGGTAAACGTCCTCCTATTCGTGGTAACTCATCAAAATGGAAACGATTTGTTATGTATTGTGGATTTGCAAATGGCGCTCCATTTATACTCCTGGCAATTATATTTGGTCTGGATAGTATGGACCCATTTATTGGGCATCCTCAGTTTGGCAGAGGACAATGTTGGATTGCCCGTGAGTATTTCATCACTAAATACTAAAATTGCGTATGGACGAATTGACTGTTGTTTCATGATTTTAGATGGACTTCCTCAATTGCTTTACTTTTACGGCCCAATGGCTATCCTCCTTTCAATTAACATGATCCTTTTTATTATAACTGCACATACAATCCGCAGCACAATTCGTGACAATCAAAAAATGCTGAGAAGTAAAGAAAGCCAACGTCACTATGAATCCAACAAACAAGACTATATCCTTTACATCAAACTCTTTGTGGCAATGGGTATAAACTGGTCAATGGAGTTGATCTCGTGGATTGTAGATTGGTCCCTGGGACAGAACAAAGTCAGCTGGATATGGTACCCAACTGACTTCTGTAACGCTATCTATGGGATCTTTATCTTCATCATTTTCGTTTGCAAGCGTACTGTCTGGATTAAATTGAAACACAGGTATATTAATCACCAAGCATTCAATCCTAAATTAAAATAGTGATTGCTTACTAATTCACCAACGTTGCAGGTTAAAGTTGTTGCAAAAGAAATACAAATATCAATTCATGCAGAATTATGACGGCACTACAATTGATGAGACTTACTATATTGACATGCAATATTTATCACACTGGTGATACACACCACCAGATGTAAATTTATTTGTTTATCGTGCGCTGAAATTTGCTCCATCTTAACAAATCTAATGCATCGATGTTGTCGCATGTAATAATTCTGAATGGTTCCCACAAACTGCACAATCCACCCAACTCATATTGAATGTTATTGCTTGTCTATTGTTATTGTTGAACTGATTATTTACTTTGATGTTTTAGATACTATGTTTTCATGGGCAAACCTCATATGGCTCGTGCACTATCTGCAGGCACGTCTGGTTATCAAATGAGTCAGACCGAAAGAACGAATATGGACGAATCATCCGTAGCAAATAACTACAGTGAAATGAAACTAAACCAAATGTAATCAGTCGTCATCTACATTCTGCACTGTTCTCTACTTAGTCAACTGGATTGTACTTAACTGGCTACCGTTAAGTCGTTGCATATTGCAAGTGCTTAGTCGCCATCCACAAATAAATGTGTGCCATATATTTTGCAATCTTTACAATTTGCTTGCTTTTACTATTAACAATTATGTTAGATTCAGAGTGTCATATATTAAATGTTTAAAGGGTTACACTGTTGGGTGTAATTACGATACTTGCCAGTCTGGTTAGCGTCAATATCTTCCATCTTGAGCTTGAAGATAATGGTATTCAATGTGATTTTGCCAAAGGTAATAAATATTAAGGATTTTTATCTTATATTTTTTATTTAATTAAAACAGTGTTTCCCTAAGTGTGGTACACGTATATCTGGGGATATGTAATTATTCAGAATATGGCGATATTGCAAACTTAGCTGCGCAGTACAATGAAAAATTGTACCTAGAGAAGAAACTATTAAAGCTAGGAAAAGTCTAAATGCAACGTTAAATAGCTTATGAATTTCTATATTTATATTACTTATGTAATAACTTCTAGGTGATATAGAATTCTTACAGAATTCGCGTTGAAATTGATCACTTTTTGTGAAATTGCAAAACATGGGATAAAAAATTGTCTCTGACAAGAAAAGTTGTTGTTTGACATACTACTTTGCCTATAATTAAAAGAGATTTTTATATAACTCAAAGGCAATAAAATAGTGATATGCCTTGTAATCAACTAAGTTTAATAGTTTTCCTGTCGAGATCAACATCGCATGTTTAGCAAAATGACAAACCTTGATTAACTGTTAGATGAATTTTCGATGATCTCTTATTAAGCTAGAAGTATTTAATTATCTATACTGATATGAAAATTCATAGCCAATTAATCAATGAATTTAGCATTTGTCTAACTTTTCTAGAATTGGGATTTATAAATATTCAAAATATTGTCAAGTTGCATTTAATTTCGAGACTCTTCTAATGAACTTAGTCAAACACCAGGGCTAAGTTTAATTCCTGCCAAAATGTAGGAAACATTGCGTTAAAGTAACTGATGCATCAGGCTCACTGAAAACAAAATTGTGAGTGGCTTGAATTGTTCTTCATTCTAACTAATCAACGTAATACATTTCCATGCCTTAATCAATTCTGTGGTCATTTTTGTGGCTAGTGTTGCATTTGATTATTTGCTTATGCCTACTACTGTGCCTGATATTAGTTCGAAATGTTTCTTGCAAGCAACAAGTCGCAAGTCATAAAATTTCCTTCCTAACATGAAGCACATTTTGGTACTAACTTTACTCTTCAACTTGTACACCTTTCAAGAAACAAATAAATTAGAATCTCTGATCAAATCAACATGTGTTTACCAACATGCCATCGACATCTCCAATGGGACTTTTAATCCTCACACAAAAACCATCCTCCACGGCAATACAATGTACACTGCAGACGAGTACTTTACACACGAGAACAAACTGATGGGATGTAATTGTGATTTATCTACCTGTGTGTCAAAATGTTGTTTGGAAGAGGCTGGAAGTACAGAATGTGATTATGGTCATTCTCCACATGTTAAAGTTGATCTATACCATGAAAATATGACAATAAGTAAGGAACATGGAGCACATGAATCAGTGTATTGGAATGCATATTGTAATACAACTGAACTTGAAGAAGACTTTTTTATCCTGACAGATGGACGGTTGTATTCAAGTGAAATGGATCATGTTTATGGTTGGAATGAGTATTGTGTTAGTAATGATGGTAATGAAACACATGATAAAATAGTGGCGTTGGTTTGTGTTGATGAAGAGGATCTGGAGAGTTTCAATCGTTTCAATAAATTTGGTATTTACTATTTAATGGGTGATGTATGCAGTTGTAAAGTTGCTTTTTTTAATTTTAGGAATGATGATATCAATACCTTTCCTTTTCGTAACACTAGCAATTTACTGTTTTCTTCCTGATAAGAAGATTCAGATTAAATGCTTAATGGCTTACATTACATGTCTAATGCTGTCCTACATATTTTTGGTTTACTTGCAATTTAATCCAAATTTAAATAAACCTGAATGTGAAATCATTGGTAAGACTTATATTTTCTTGATAAAACCTTGAAATCAATTTTTTTTTCATTACAGCTGCATTTGGAGTGTACTTCTTTATGTCAACATTCTGTTGGATGAACATAACATGCATTGATATGTATCTTACATTTTCGTAAGTTTTCTTCTTTTCTGTATAGAAAATATACAAATTACAAATTCATTTTAGTGGAAAACGTGCGCCATTACAAAGTCGCTCATCGAGCTGGAAGCGGTTCGGTTTCTATTTGCTCTTTGCGAATGGCGTCCCAGTTATTCTCCTCTCCGTTATCTTCGGAGTTAACAACAAAGATGATTTTCTTGGTCACCCTAAATTTGGCATCAATTACTGTTGGATTGATGGTAAAAGCAAGAAAGCTTCTCTATAGTACCGGAATAATTGTCTCTTTTAGATGGTTTTCCTCAATTGTTATATTTTTATGGTCCAATGGCATTGCTTCTGACAATAAACACAGTTCTTTTTATCATTACCGCTCATACCATTCGCAATACAATGCGAGATAATAAAAAGATGCTACGGAACAAGGAAAGTCAGCGACATTGTGATTCTAACAAACAAGATTATGTTCTGTATATTAAACTGTTTGTTGCAATGGGGATTAATTGGTCTATGGAGTTTATTTCGTGGTTTATTGAGTGGTCTGTTGGTAGGAAAGAAGTACCATGGGTGTTTTATCCAACTGATTTCTGCAATGCTATATATGGGATATTTATTTTTATCACTTTTGTGTGTAAGAAGGCAGTGTGGATTAAATTAAAGCATCGGTGGGTATTTTAAATTTAATTAAGAATTGGAGGGAATGATGAAGAGTTTCTATAAATTGGTTTACATGTTGGACATTAAAACAAAAACTATTGTGATAGATTTAAGTGGAGATGAATTCTCTTTGGTTTAATGACTGATGTGAATGTAGAAACCTTTAGTTTTCAATCATATATCCCCAATAACCAACTCTTGTTAAAGCAACTACCTGAAGGTACTGTATTTCAGATATTACATCCTCATAGGTCAATCATACATGGCCCGTGGAATGTCAACTCTAGGTATGTCTGGATACCAATTGAGTCACACTGAAAAAATCAGCATGGACGAATCATGTGCAACAAACATGAATAGCAAAATCAACATGAACCAGATGTAATCGACAACTAGTTCATTTCCTGCAACAACTATGTACTTAATAATAAACCTACTCTTAAGACATTTAATTTACTATGTACCAGTATTCATCATAAACTTTTAATAAAGTGCTCTACTTATATCACACTGAGTTTCCTCGTATTGCTCATTCTTGTGGCCAACAATGTGGTTAGGAATGGTTACAATTATAGCGATATTGCATTCTTCATTTAATTATAATCACAAATTATACTTCAAGATGTGATACCGTCTGGGCAAGCAGCCACAATTTACAAACTCATAAAGTAATACCATGATCAATAAAGTATTTACATTCTTTTTGCTATTCAATGTGCGCAATATTATTGCTAGTCATTCTCTAACATCTCTTATAAACTCCAAGTGCGATTACCAACATAGTGTCGATATCTCCAATGGAACCTTTGATAAAACTACGAAAAATATCCTCCACAACAACAATGTGTACACACCAGCAAAATACTTTATTTACGAAGATAAATTCATGGGGTGCAACTGTGATGTGACCACATGTATTTCAAGGTGTTGCTTTGAAGATGAGGAAGAATGTAATTTTGGATTATTTCCACCGTTAAGGATTAATCTACATCATGAGAATTTTACTCTGCTCCAAAAAAATGCACCACATGAATCAGTTTATATTGATTCAGATTGTGTTAAGATAGAACTTGAAGAAGAGTTCTTCCTGTTGGAAAATGGGATGCTATATTCCAGTGAAATGGATGAATATTATAATTTGGGTAATTACTGCGTCAATAATGAAGGAAATGGTACACACGATAAGATTATGGCTTTGGTTTGCTATGATGAAGCGGGTGTGGAACCACCAAATGAGGTCAATAAGTTTGGTATTTATACTTAAATACATGATTAATAGATGGGATTATATAGTTTCTATTTATAGGGATGTTGATTTCGATTCCTTTTCTCTTTGTAACAATAGTAATTTACTGTTTTCTTCCGGACAAGAAAATCCAGATTAAATGTTTGGTAGCGTACATTACTTGCTTACTACTGTCATATTTGTTCTTGGTTTATTTGCAATTTAATCCAAATTTAGAAACCCCAAACTGTCAAATTATTGGTAAGTCCTGATGTGGTCTCCTTACAAGTTGATTTGACGTGATTATTATCCTTCTAGCTGCATGTGGAGTTTATTTCTTCATGTCAACATTTTGCTGGATGAACATAACCTGTATTGATATGTATCTTACCTTTTCGTAAGAGTTCTTTTAACATACTCATAGTAAAAGAGGAATAAATTATAATGCTAATTGTTTTAGTGGGAAACGAGCGCCATTACAAAGCCGTTCATCAAAATGGAAGCGGTTTGGTTTCTACTCTATATTTGCAAATGGTGCCCCTGTCATTTTACTTTCCATCATCTTCAGCGTTAACATCCTGGAAGATTTTAACGGGCATCCTAAATTTGGAATAGATACTTGTTGGATTGGAGGTTTTGAAAGGACCTATTTTATTTGTACCTTACAACTAAAGTTTCAGTTTTCAGAGGGACTTCCTCAATTGCTCTACTTCTACGGTCCAATGGCAATTCTGCTTACAATCAACACAGTCCTCTTCCTAATCACAGCACATACAATCCGCGTAACAATTCGCGATAATCAGAAAACGCTGCGTAGCAAAGAAAGTCAAAGACATTGTGACTCCAACAAGCAAGACTATCTACTCTACATCAAATTATTCATAGCTATGGGCATCAATTGGTCGTTAGAGTTAATATCATTCATATTTGAATGGACACTGCCTGATAAAGTCCCAAGCTGGATATGGTTCCCTACTGATTTCTGCAATGCTGGATATGGATTATTTATATTTGTTATATTCGTCTGCAAACGTACTGTTTGGATTAAGTTGCTACATCGGTTCTACGTTCTGACTGGGCAACCTATGAAGGCTCGTTCATTGTCAACCAGAACCTCTGGATATCAAATGAGCCAGACTGAACGAACACATATTGATGAGAATACTGCAATGCATTGATTTGGAAGATTGGGGTTGAATTTGTGTTGCTTTTTAATTCATATATTCTGCAAAGCTTTGCGTGGTATTTGTAATAGATTTTATTGCTTTTTTGGCTATTGGAAGACTAATTTGATAAGAAAAACAAAATTATTAAACTGTTTATTGCGTTTGCGTAAGTTGTCAAGTTTATATATTTCAAATTTGATTAACATGTCAATTCAAGACATAGCTCAGACTAAAACACCAACAAACTCTTTCTGATAAAAACCTCTATCGAAAAGTAAATTACCTCCTAAAATCGAAAAAAGAACTAAATTTCTTCAAATATTAAAATAAATAATGCACGAGCATCAATCCTACGGACTAAAACTCCGAAAAGCAGTTGGTGTACGATCCAAGACCAGTAAAATCACCACCCAAACCAGCGTACTCGTCATCAAAGCCAAACGAAAAAAGATTGTCTCGTGCAAAGTGAATCAGAAGTGTTTTTGCCCACCGCTCGCCGTAAGTCCCATCGAATTTCCCCCCATCTGGTCTGAGTTTCGACACAACAATCAGCTCTGCGATGGCGTCGTTTGGTGCGAAGATGGGACAGAATTCAAGGTGCATCGCGTTATCCTGGCAGCAATTAGTCCCTATTTTAAAGTGTGGTAACTTGCACCAACCTACGCGTTCCTATTATTACCCCTCCAATTTGCAGGCATTGTTCACAAACTCAATCAACCGTAATCAACCCGAAACTCGAATGACACGTATGAATGCACATGCACAGATTTTCTCGATGGTCTTGGACTATGCCTACACGGGCAGGTGTGACATTACAAAAGATACTCTGGAGCCACTCATACGAATTGCGGACCAATACGAAGTGATGGGAGTGATGCAACTCTGCTGCCAATACATTTTAGGTCACTTTTCCATTGCTAAGCTAGTTGGCATCTATTTTTACTACTCTTTACAGATTTATCTAATTACGTTCTTCCGCAGATCATTTGGAACCAAGAAATTGTTTGGGTCTTCTACGATTTGGGCGACAATATTTCTGTAAACAGCTGGAAAAACGTGGCCGGCGATATGTTCAAAAACATTTTGTAGATATTTATAAACTGTCTAAAGAGTATTTTCATCTGCCCTTTCCGGATCTCGTGGAGATCATGAGCGACGATGAGCTGAATATTAAGTCAGAGGAACTCGCGTTTGATGCAATAAAGCAATGGGTGGAATATGAGCCAAGAAATAGATACAAATATGCACACGCTTTGTTGAATACGATACGATTAGGAAACTTAACCAGCGACTTCTTACAATACATTATAGCTTGGCAACCGATCTCCGAAAATAGTGTATTTATAACATACTCTTTATTCTACACATCTTTGTTTTGTTGGTACGCCGTTATATTCCTACACAATATTACACTAAACCCATGCTTTTTATCAATTACACAGCGCCATCCAAATATAAAAAGCTAAAGCAGCAAAAAATATTGTTATCAGCCCATCTAATGCGCACGCCCATATTTTGAATTACTTTCAACACTTGACATTTATTATCCACTTGATTGCTGTCGAAATAAATATGTTTTTATAGGAGTCCCAAGCTGTGATTAATAGTATTCTGCAATTGCTGCAAGTCCCAAAAAGTGATATTGATTTGTTGTCTCATCCTCTGTTACGCCCAAGGATTCCCAATGACATTCTTTTTGCAATAGGAGGATGGACAGCTGGCAGCCCAACGAACTTTATCGAGACGTATGATACAAGAGCTGATCGATGGTTGTTAAGTAGAGATTGTGATAAGGTCCCAAGAGCGTACCATGGTATCTGTCAAATTGATGGAATTATCTACATGATTGGTACTGACTTGAATCATCACCAAGAAGTGCTCCAGGAAACAAGTAATGTATGTGCTTTCAGGTGGTTTTGATGGTAATGAACACTTCAGCACTGTAAGATGTTTTGACCCAACCACTCACCAATGGCGCGACTGTGCATGCATGTATTACCCACGTTGTTATGTCAGTGTAGCAACGCACAATGGGAAAATCTACGCCCTAGGTGGTTACAATGGTCGCATACGAATGAGTTCAGCTGAACGATTTGACCCACAGAAGAACCAGTGGGAATTAATTCCATCAATGCAAAGACAAAGGTCTGACGCGAGCGCCGCAGCAGTTGATGATAAGATCTACATAGTCGGGGGGTTCAATGGGGTTGAAGTGATGAACTCTGCAGAAGTATATGACATTGCTACAAATCAATGGTCTTTTATTCCATCCATGATGACCCCACGTTCTGGGGTGTCCTTAGTATCTTTTGAGAGATCTCTATATGCTCTGGGGGGATTTAATGGGTTCACAAGACTTACTTCATGTGAACGTTACTCCCCAGGAAACTCCACAGCTTGGGATGTCATTGCGGACATGTTTTACCCACGCAGCAACTTTGCAACGGTCGTTCTCGATGGTTACATTTTTGCCATCGGTGGCTTTAATGGTAAGTTATCAGCGTTAATTGTGCAAGTTGATTTATTTTAATTGGACGATATATGTAGATCGATTCGTCGCAGGTTCGACCACAATTAATCATGTCGAATGCTACGACGTAGATGCTAACGATTGGTTGGAGGCGGCGCCCATGAGTTTGAATCGGTCGGCGTTAAGCGCGTGTGTAATCGGTAGTTTGGAGAATGCAAAGGATTACTCACTACATGGACGGTCGGTTGTCAAATGGGAACCGCCATCTTCAGCCCGCACACGGCTGGCTACCAATATCGTAGAAAGACCAATCAATTCCCAACCAGAATAATTTACTTAAATTATATTTAAATCAGCTAAATTCACTTCAAAATTTGCAATAGAACATACTTGTTCACTTTTATTTATTTTGTCATAAAAATAAAACATTACAATATTTATTTGGTACAGACATTTGTGGCAAAATAAATTTTATTCCCAGGTGTGTCGATGGCGTGGCATTATCAAAAAGCAGTCTGAAGCTATGCATTTGGAGTTGAACGTTCTCAAACATGATTTAGAAGTTATTTTTTGCCCAATGAAGAAAGGTGTGTTGTAGGCCCGCATCATGAGTTGTTTTTGCGGATTGTAGAATTTGGTTCTTAAACGCCAAGTTTACAAAATGCACTCCAACCTAAAGCTAACCCAAAAGGAACACTGCCAGGCCCCCGACGAAGTTCGAACTTGTGATCTCCTGTTTATTTAGTTAATTAAAGCGCCCGTCTGGTGTTACCAATTAAATGACGGCGCTCACAATTGCCAACGGCACATCATCATGTGGGTAATTTATAATTAAGTAGTATTTCATTATCTATTAAGTGTGCTTAAACAGTTATAAAAATTTCTCAGCGGTTATTATTTTACAATGTTTAAACTTTATAATTGATGTGAATTGAGTCTCTTATCTTTGCTGCTCCTAACAAGTTAATAACTGAGCATGATCAAATTGCACCACGCATATGTTTTTATTTGCAAGAATTGTCTACAACACTCTTGTCAGTTTAAAACTGAAAAAAATGGAACGTTGGGTCGGCAAGGTTGCCATCGTAACTGGTTCCAGTTCTGGTATTGGTGCAGCAATTGCTTCAAGTTTGACCAATGCTGGAATGATGGTAACAACACAAAGAATTCCTTAAAAAACAATATCAACCTATTAAGTACATACCATACGTTTAATTTATAGGTTGTGGGTCTGGCTCGGCGTGTAGACAATGTTCACCATCTGTCCGAGAAACTTCAGAAAAAAGGTGCTGTTGGTACGCTGTACCCAATGAAATGTGACATGCAAATTGAATCGGACGTCCTGAATGTCTTTGAATGGACAACGAAAAACATCGGTAACATCCACGTCCTCGTCAATAATGCTGGAATCAATGCTAAGACAAGCCTAAGCGGTGGTTGCGCAGCCGAATGGCACAGGATCATCAATACCAATATAATTGGTCTTTGTGTTGCCACTAGAGAAGCTGTAAAAATTATGAAAGAAAACAAAATAGAAGGGCATATTATCCACATTAATAGTATTGTAGGAAAGACACATATTTATCATCCTTTGATTGGTGTATATGGTGCATCTAAGCATGCGGTTACTAATCTCACAGAAATTCTAAGAGAAGAGATGGTTGCACAGAAAACCAATATCAAAGTTACCAGTGTATGTCCAGGTATGGTTCGAACAGGATTTCTCAATGCTGACAGAATTAAAACCGTTCTTGGGGACCGGGCAAGTTCCTCGTTGGATTCAATTCCCATTTTGGAACCGCAGGATATTGCAGATGGAGTTGTCTATGTTTTAGGCGTACCGCATCGTGTGCAAATCAATGAGCTGATACTTACACCGCTTAATTCTGCATTTTAACGAGTAAATCAGGGTTTGCCAAGCTGTGAGGAGAATTTCTCTCCGAGAATATATGAAGCTAATTTATGAAATATCAAATATTCATTGCATTGGATAAAAATTGTAAAAATTTGATGATTAAATTTTATACTCCAGTGTTAAATAGTAAATTGTTAGCATTGGGCCCTTATTTAACATATTCTAAAATTGCATTTATTAGAACTGATATTTGTTAATATTATGATACCACTTAAATGGTTTTTACGAGATATCAGGGTGCATATCGAGTCATCAATTATAAATTACTATAATTGCTTAATATATTTTGTCAGTATTAAAGGAACAAGACTACCTTCACATCAACACTTATCACACTATTTTACACGTCACTTATTCTTAGCAATAATTGTTCTTTGCTTACAGTAGTAGTGGATACATCTATCTACTGCAGGAAATGGGACGATGGGCAGGGAAAGTCGTAATTGTGATAAGTTTTAAGTTGTGGAAAGAAAGCACTTAAAATTTATTCAGTTTATGGTCCAGCACTATTTCTTCTAAATATATAAAAAGTACAAAGGTATAATATGTTTAAAAGATAAACAATATAATATTTTAAACAGACTACTTTCGCTTCTGCTGGGCATAGTTACAACTAAATTTGGTGCAGTTGAGCATTTGGTGACGTATGTGACAGTCAGTGTTGTCAAAATAACCTGCAGCTGCAGGACCTGCAGCGCGGGTAGAGATGGTTATAGTTCAGTTATTTTATATTTATCAACCCAATTCCTGATTAACCGCACCATTATGTTGCCTGGTATTGGTGTCTTTGGGAACGGGTCTGTTGTCCGCGTCCTCGTACCTATTTTAAGAGAAAATGGATTCAAGATAGAAGCTCTCTGGTGCAGAACTTTGCTAGATGCACAAGAGCTAGCAAAGGCACTCAATATTCCTTTCCATACAAGTAAAATCGACGATGTCTTACTTCGCAAAGACGTAGACTTAATCTTTGTGCTCTGTTCGCCAAGTTTACATGCTCAAATATCAGTGAAAGCCCTGGGAATAGGAAAACATATAGTCTGTGACAAACCAGGAGGCCTCAATCAAGAAGATGCTTTGAAGATGGTTAGAGCATGTCAGTATTACCCTTCACTGATCTCAATCATCAACCATTCCTTCAGGTTTCTACCTGCAATAACACATATGAAAAGAGCTATTCAGGATAACTATATTGGATCCAGAACAACACTGATTGACATTAGGATACAAAGTGGTAGATTGTATGCAGAAAACAATTCTTATGACTGGCGATGTGATGATTTAATGGGAGGAGGAACATTGAATCTTATTGGAAGCCATGTAGTGGATTTAGTGACATTTTTAACTGGTCAAACTGCAAACAAAGTACATGGCATAGTCAGGACATTTACTAAGACTACTGATAATATTAAAGGAATCAGACAAATATCAGCACCTGACTTTTGTTGCTTCCAAATGGAACTGAATGGAGGAACATTGGTAACAGCAACAATTAATAGTCACACAATTGGAAGTGTTTTTCAACAGGAAATTAGTATATCTGGTGACAAAGGGCATTTAATTGTACATGGTGGTGATTTGTTTGGGAGAAAGGAAAGTCAAAAAGAAGAAGTGATCTATTTAGATGTAGAAGACATGAAGGCACCAATTTCCAATACGATTATACCAAAACCATATGCAAAGGGACTGTGTAAAATGGTTGGTGCATTAAGGGAAGCATTTCTTCCTGTTAAGGAAAAAGCTGGTTGGGTCAAAGAACCTGTTCAATCTGCTGCTGGGTTTGAGGATGGGTTGTATGTACAAGCAGTTCTTGGAGCAATCAAACAATCATCAGAAACAAAGCAATGGACTAAGGTTGATATTATGACTGAACAGCCTGATTCCAATGCACTCTTAAGCGCTGCTGTAAGGCGGACAGCTATTTCAGCAATTAATTGAATTATTTATGGAAACAAGGGGCTTGAGATTAGCGTTGTGATTATTTTAAGTATTTGGCGTTTGTGTTTAAAAAACTAACAATAATTATGTTACACAATATTTATTACTTAATTTATTATATATATATATATTCATATAGAGAAATTAATAAATGCTTTCTTGATTTCTCTTTATTTTAATAAGTACGAAGATGCGTTTATGCCGTTTTGAACTTTTGAGACTTCAGGGTATTTTGTGTTGCATACGTGAGAACAGCATTTCTTCCGATCGAATTCCAGTTTAAAACAAACTTGTAGGTTATAGCAAGTTGCTAAACGTTCTTAGTACATTTAAGTGAATTTGAATAGTTTATTTAGTAAATAATGTCTAGTGATTCCGAAGATGAAGAACATATATTCCAAGGGTTTTATGGCAAAGCACTTGAACCCTATGATGAAGGTAACTAATCTTACAGTGACCATCGCCAATATTAATACATACTCAATGCTTTCATAGATAATATACCCAAGAAAAGAGCAATTCCTATTGAAGATCAAGTGGCTAAAGATGCTCAAGGACGGAGAAGGTTTCATGGTGCGTTTACAGGAGGATTCTCAGCAGGATTCTTCAATACAGTAGGCTCCTTGGAAGGTTGGAGACCATCAGAATTCAAAAGTTCTAGATCAAATAAAGCAGAAAATAAGCAGCGATGTGCTCAGGACTATATGGATGATGAAGACATGAGTGAATTTGGTATTGCACCACAAATAGTAAAAGCAACAGATGAATACAACACCAGCAAAAAGAGAAGAAGACAAGTTGTGTCTGTTGATGGTCCAATACCTGGTGAACCAGTATTACAGACTTTAATTGACAGTGGCAATGAAACAATTGGATATTTATTGTTAAGGCATATGGGTTATAGACACAGCAATGAGGAGGAAGATGAAAAGGAAATAAATGATACTTTAGTTTGCCTAGAGGAACCAACTAAAATTTATGGCTGTGAAATGCCCAGTAATGTAAGCAGTAAGAAGACATCCCCATTTAATGCCTGTATTTTACCAGAAATTTTTAAAAGTGCTATTACAAACCCAAAGGCAAATACTTTTGGTATAGGATACAGAGGTTTAGATAGGAGTCACCTAAATTTATTTACGTCTTCCAAACTTATCGTCAACGAGCGAAACAACAAAAAGCTGTCAATATCAGGGCAAGCATTCGGCGTAGGAGCGTTTGAAGAAGACGACGAAAACATTTACGTAAAGGAGGATTTATCAAAATACGATTTTGAGCTGACTGGAGAAAAGGCAAAGGAGATACCACGTGAGTCACGTAAATTAATATTTGATATGTTTGTGCAAGCACGACAGGAATTCACGATGATCGAAAAGTTTCCACCACCAACGATACCTAGCAGTTTTACCGGCAAACACAAAGTGAGAAAGTCACGTTTCGAACCTCAGCAAATACCTACCGATAAGGAAGTACTCCCCAAAAGGCATGAGGTTGATGCTGCAACAAGAGCAATGATTCTCGGCGAAGATACCAGCAATGCAAGATTGGAAGCAACAAAGTCAACTCCAAATCTAGCTACATCCACAACGACAAGGCCAGTGGTAGTCAAGAATGAAGACGTGCCCCAACGAAAGAGCATGTTTGATGTTGGCCCGTCCGGATTAGTTTTCGATAAGTTTGTGTCAGCGGGTAAATCGGAAGATCATGCAAATATTTTGGAGCCTGTTGAACCTACAGAAACCACACACGGGACTAAAGATATGCGTGAAGCGGCGAAAAGAAAAATGTTTGGTCTTCTGACCCGCGTGATTACCTCTTGGTTACCAAACTCACTCTTATGCAAACGGTTTAATGTTCCTGAACCAGTATTTAGGTAAGGATTCGAGAAAACGTTGCAACTTGATATGCTAACTTTTTCACTTAATTACAATAATTCATACCATATCAAATAATTCTCAAAGTGCGCAAGATGCTTACGAATTATTATCTGTTTAGGCAAAAATTGGGACTTAATTGCAACACCATA
The DNA here is from genome assembly GCA_027574925.1 of Ecitoglossa quadriceps. Lineage (NCBI taxonomy): Eukaryota > Metazoa > Arthropoda > Insecta > Coleoptera > Staphylinidae > Ecitoglossa > Ecitoglossa quadriceps. The sequence continues at coordinate 6,162,493 of JAODGC010000007.1, forward strand.
ATTAAAATATATCAATTACATTTACTATCTCTCCAAACTAAAACTAAGCCGGGATAAATGTATGTAAATGAGTTTGGAGCCGAACTGATTTTTGACTGATAATAGCGTTAATGGCGTCCAGAACGAAAGTGGCAAAGGTCGCGAGCCCAAATTCAAATTGATAATTCCAATGTAAAATTAATTTGTATTTAATCGCTATCTTCGTGTACACGCCCGCAAACAAAGTAGTTACCATGTTATAACATGTACTTGCTTAACACCACTCATACTTACATAATTTGCAACTATTCTTGCACGTAGTTCAAGGACGTGCGAATTGCAATTCAGCGATGTAGATTTTACCATCGCACACGTGCTCTCGCGTTAACAACTGGCGATAACTCATCAGCGTACTTTCGACTACCAATCAAAATTAATTTCGTCCATAATGATATTACGGCTAATTAACAGTGCGACGTTGGCTAAACGCATATAAATATGTGTGCCATATTTGGGTTCAATAACAAACCTTGATCTTGGGCCTTGCACTTGCTTCTTTCCTCGTACATCGCAATCACTCTTTACGTACGAAGCATTTCGGTTAGCGCAAAACCGCTGACATTTATTGCCAAGCCGCTGTCGCTCTTTTTCAGTGGGAGTTGCTCTGCTCTCTAGATAGGCTTCGGGTAGACAGTGAATGTACATATTTGTTTGGTTGCGTTGAGATTTTTTTTAAATTTGATAACAACATTTATTTTGGGAGATTCGACCCATCGGGATTATGCTTGAGTAATGAAGGTCATCCAGTTTACGAAATTCAAAGTGGTAACCAGTTACGTGTGCTCCAAATGTGCTTTACTGCCATTTGAGTTGCGGAGCTTCGGATGTTGAATTTTAATCGCTTTATTATAAAAATGAAGGACTTGATGTGTCACAAACTCAGCAAATTTAATATTTGCCGGCGAACGCAATCCGTCATGAGGCAAACGCGTGTAACATCAAGTTTACAAAGTATTACATACTAGACAATTAATGATAAACTTGAGCAAATTATCTCTGTTAATACGCAGGATGTAAAATGTTAAATGCCTAAATATTTTGCAAAAGTTTCTTCTTTTTGTTTCGCAGTGATTCCGACTTTAAAACCAAGACGAAACGACATAGGAATTTAATTTTTGAAAGTGCTTCTACAATGCGGAACATTGCTGAAACTGAGATTGTTCACGAAGTCGGTCTTCAAGTGCGCAACGAAATCACTGCTGTATCGACAAATCCGACAGAAATTCCAGTAACTAACACAACATCCGGAGCCAGCTCAGTTAGCAGCAGTGTTAATGCGACGAACGCGACTGAAGTTTCAATTACCGCAATGACGTCATCGTCAACGAGTGCCGAGCTTTCCGCTAAAGCTGTGGAGAAAAAACCAGCACTCGACCCAACGGAAAAACTCGACATATCGAAACATGTTGATCTCTACAAAGCGGTATTCTTGGACTCAGATAGTGATGAAGACGATATCGGCGGTAATGATAAAACTGTTGACAAACTCGACGACTGCGAGGGTGATAAAGCCAGAAACGAGGCGGAACGGTGCGCAAGAGACGCCGAAATGAAAGCAAAAATCCTTGCTGAAGATTTACTCTTGCCGCAAATAAAGCCGATCAGGCAAGGGATTTTGTCGAACGCGGGATCCATATTGTTTGATAGACCGAAGACCCAGGAAGACCCTTTACCAGCAAAGCGAGAAGAAGCGCCTGAGATTATCGATGAAGGCCTAAAGGCTTTCATTAGTCCGGACAATATGTACGGGCCGAGGTTACCGACGAAGATTACGTTTACGAAACCAGAGAAATCGCTGAATTTGCCTACGCAGAGTGCGGAATCCGACTGGGAGTCGGATTCGAATTGGGTGGAGAAAAGCGATGAGGTAACAAACAGTGACAGAAAACATAAACACAAAAAACAAAAGCACAGGAAGGATAAACACAAACATAAAAGGTATAAAAGCAAAAGGAAAAAGTAGGTATACAGCAATTACGTTGAATTATTCTATTAATAAATTCAAAGAATAAACTTAGTTACTGTGATTCTGATCAATGAAATCACCCACAGCGAATCAGTAATTCTCACGTATTTCCAAAATAATAAATCGAAAGGAAAGTAACGACACAGTGCTTTAAATTTGGCATCACTTTGTAACTGTTTTACTCTCGTAAATGAAGCCATTATCAATGCATTTATCAAAAGTTTCATGCGACCACACAAATGTGAAGGAAATTTCATAACGTACATCTGCAAATCAACTATAAGATCGAATGACGCACTTCCTCTATTCTTGGCAAACAAAGTCGTTAAATAAATAAATTGCAGCAAATCAAACTACTATCACCATAGCACATATGTCAACAAATTGCAAACCAATATTTGCGAAAATAAAAATTTGGGTTTCCTGGTCCGAATGTATTAACTGAATGTTTGATCAAATTTGGCAGGTAATATTTAAAGGTATTACGGAAACTCTTAACTTAAGCACGAGTGCGTTATCTGAAGCAAAAAATGATGCTACTGCCGTTTACTTTTTTACGCCACCTTTCATCTCTATCCCTGACCTAGTGATAGGATTGTGCGATATAGATATCTCGAGAATGGTTTATTAGTGCGTGTGCAATCAAAAAAGTGTAATACTATAGAAAGTGCTTTCCAATTTCTGAGTAAATTATTACGATATACGCTAGGCTATCAATAAATGCACTGATAAAAGTATTTTTTCAAGTGGAAGACAATTTCAAGCTGGCGCCAAACTCATTCATTTGAAAAAAATACACAACGTAGTTGAATGTTTACTTAGCGTACGGTGCATTTTTTTCTAAATCTGAACTCGAAACTTACGTGAATTCGGCGATAATTTTTGGAGATTGCTTAATGTTTTACAAACAAACTGTAATGATGAGGAGCATCAATGATTTGCACGTTTTGTGCTGTTCAAATATTGATTATGTCAATAAAATCAGGTTGGCAACAAA
>JAODGC010000007.1:6185232-6234934 GCA_027574925.1 Ecitoglossa quadriceps
TTGCCAACTACAATGATTTACTTACACTTCTATTAGATAAACCGAATCTCTATTATTACGTTGCCATGCTGCGGGATGATCTAATAAAATCTAAATTATAACCCATTCCTGGCCTTTACGATTTATTTACTCCCAACACCCACCAAAACATTGCTCCATTGCTTTATAACGTACCCATTACAGCATGCCCACATAGCAGAATTCAGCTTGATTCTACTATGCCCATAAGATAATGTGACCACATTACAACTTGCAACCGGTGTGCGGTGCGCCTTGTAATGCTAGATAAAACAATGAATGAACGCCGGCGGCTGAATGACGCTAGCCAAATGCGGTAACCCCAATCGCTTCAGCGATATTTAAAAGAAATTAAGTTCACGAAGGAAAAGTGCGCCGGTAAATGCGTTGAGATAACTACATTGTAATGCGTACGCGCGATAGGCATGTGTTCTACCTTGGCTGGCCGCATAATTGCGCCCTGGTGCGTTGTGCAACGTAATCGCTGTTGCATCGCCAGCCAATATAAATTGCAATATTCTCATCGTAATGCGCGTGTCACTTGCAATTGCGACATTTGCCATCTACACGCTAAGTATGCGAATTATGCACCTGTAGTTATACCAAAATTATTTGAGCGCTAATTGCATCTGGTAAATCTCTTAGAGGATCCTTCTAATGAACAGTCAACTGAAATGTGAATGTGGGTGCTCAATAACGCTTACACTGCTGAAACCATTAAGTTCTTGATGGTAAAGAACGGGTCTTTCTGCCTCATTTCGGGTCTTTTCTAATTTGCCAGCACTGAAAATGTTTCAATAATTCAGAAGGCAGATTTTTTTAGGTATGACAGAATACTGGGTGCAGAATGCCATTTAGCTGAAAATTAAAAAATTACATTTAGTAGGTAGTTTTCAGCCATCCTGATTTATTAGCACCATTTCCAGAGGAAATGTGCTAGAAAAACCCAGAGTCTGAGGGCAATAAAATGCTTCCCCCCAGTAAATTCACATTACAATCATTCCACAGAGCAACAGCAATGAATTAATTCCATTCCCAGCGTAAATCAATTTCTGCACACTCCTATTCTACCACCACACAACACCACACCTAATTAAAACTCCCATATAAATTAAAATATCAATGATTTATCAAGTGGCAAACCCGTAGCATTCCATCGTCATCAATTGCAATTCAATTATATTTAAATCTAATGATTCATTCCACCACTCCAAGTGTACAACTATAATAGGTTACCCACCTCTCCCCCGGCACCAGTATAATGAGTACACATAGTATGTACTCATGTACCGACATTACAATCGGCTAGCACAGGTATGCCGCCCATCGTGAGTCGCAAATTCCGCGGCGTGCAGTTTTGCATGTCTGCGCGTCGGCAGGCTAGTTTAGCAGGTTCGGCACGTTCGCCGCCGGCCGGCGTGCATCGGCCTATGGGTGTCCTAACGGTATATGGTTGCACTCTACCTGGCCATACCACCGGTGCCGGTGCATTACGTTCATTAAGAGGCCTGCTTCACCGGCTGGAATAAAAGCACCTAGGCAATTAACACGCATTCTCTGCATTTTCCGTCTCTGGACGCGTCTCGGGACTGCGAATGATACACTCAAACAACATCAAGTTTGCGCAAACAGCATTCGGAAGCGCATTTCACGTTTTAGCATACACCTAGCAAAGGGTTATAACACGCCCGTTTCTAGGAGGCTTATAGAGAATGCGTAACATTGTAGTTTTATGTGATGGGTTTGGAAACTAGTGTGGTTTACTCCTAAAAATTCCCAAGCAAAAAACTACTGTGTCATACTGCAGGAAAGTGTCAAACGTCATAAAATGGTATAGATGGCGCCACCTCGGAGCCTAGCAATACAAATACATTGTAATGTGGAATTACTTGAATAGCACCTGCAATAATTTCATCCAACCTATCACAATTAAACAAAATACATTCAACGTGTTTCGAATTTATTTGATCTAAGGAACCAATCTAGGACTAGTCTATTTCAAATTTTAAATATCACTCATTTACTTTTGAACTTATAACTCAGAATTAGATCAAACTTAGGAATTAGTTCAAAGTCAACGATATATTGACCAAATGAAATGTTCTAGACTGAACAGTGGCTCCCCCTGTGCCGTATGGTGGCATATAACCATTGTACAGAGGGAGCCACATATGTAGTACTCCGTAATACTCCAACAAATGCATTCGACAACCATCACTCTCTCATTGCTCCCAAAACATTCAGCCCCAATCCTATATGTCAGTATTTTTTATATTTATATTTGTGTTAAATGCCGAGCGTTTTTGACGAGTCATGATAACAAATAGCTTGTTTATCGAAGTTACTTGAAGTAAGTCTTAAACAACAAGCGCAACAAAAAATATCCAGGGAAGTGTAATTTTTCATACCTAAGCATACCATTTTCAATATTTCTTCATTCTAAATTCGGACAATGCCAAACTAATTTGGATTGATTCTCAGTATTTCCTGCTCATTCTTGAAAGGCAATATATTTTTGGTGCAGATCTTGTTTGCGACCACAAAATTAAATATATTTAACCCAACGGGATGTCCGGTGCAAAATATAAAACCATCCAAGCCTCAAGATTGGCAAATTCATCCGCGAAAGACAACCAAACCATGCCAACCGTGCTAACAATGAATGAAACCTAAATGAAGCAAGCGGTGGGAAAGAGAGATTCCGAAGAGACACTTGGACGCCACGGAGGATGCGATGTGCCCACGCATTACGTAAATCGATCGTGCCAAGTCTTCCAAACTCTCATCTCCACTCCAGCAAATGATAATTAAATATCCCAAATATTATTTAATGTGATTTTTGACATCTATCTGTCCCAGCGTAGTTAGTCTGCTCTCCAGCAGCAGCGAACCAAAATCGACAACCCTAGCAAGCCCCATCAAAACAATGCTCAACCCATTCGTATTCCAATCGCAACCCTCCCCCCTTACCTCCCCTCCCCCCCCTGCCGCCACAAAATCAGACGAGACGATGCTCACGACTTTCATTTGTTACTTTGGCAAACAAAACACAAACGACGCACCACCGCGACCCGAGCGCTTGTGATGAAATGATTTATTGCATAAATCATCGATTGTAATCGAGAGTCGAAATCGAAGAATGCAAACGCACTGGAGTGGCTGTTCAAGTACATAGTATAAGATTCATTGAGCATAATGAAAGTTGTAATCTAGTACTTCACACTACGAGCCGCGCTGAAATAGAGTGAGGCGCGCGAGGAGTTTGGTAGGCTCTTTCGAACAACCTCGATTCAATGCGCATGCGCGCAAGCACCGCCAACGACTACGCGACAGAATTAAGAACTTAATATCTTGCGAATAAAATAGTGAAAATACCATGATTTTGGATGGGATAAAGTGATTCTTGGTATATTTGAAGAGATCTTTTGATTGCTGTAACTGTCAATAGCCATATTGCTTTAAAGTATAAGATTTTTGATGCCGGCAGGTCTGTGAATAACGCGCGTATGTGTTCGGCGACCGCGCCTGCACCGGCAAAGCCGGCACTTGGAGAATTTCGAGTTGTAGTTGTACCGCCGCGCCAGTCGCAGTCGCACCTTCTTCGCCGTTGGACGTAAACCGTCTTCAGCGGGAGCCCTACATTACTCCAACTACATCATTGAAATAAGCATGTATACAAAGTTGAATGTAGAGCCGAAGAAGTGTGGAAAAGTTATAATTAACGTGCTACTGATATCGTCTGCGGTCTGTTTCGTCCTCGACACGCCGTGCGTTAGAAAAAAACTGACAAACTCGCCGTATTAATGCAATTCACGCGATTGGAAAGCATCCTCAGCACGAACTCTTGCTAATTGTCGTGCCCGTACAACCTGTACCTCGAAGGAAGACGCAAAGGCAACTCAACAAAACAGAATAACAAAAGCAGTGCGGCGAATTATTCGGTTCCTTTTCTTTCTGTTCACCGCCCTGTGTTGGGTTAACTAAAGAATAGTTTACAGTATAATATAAAAGTGCTTTAATTGGACATACCTCGACTTAATAATAAGAAATACTATAGGTGAGTGATTGCTAGATTTTTAGTTTGCTGCGCGGCAAATTGGTCTTGGCGCAATGCGATACCTGCGCTGGCTACATTGACGCAGATAGCGACGACATGAACATCAAGTGCGCGAAAACAATTGCAGTTTGTTATGCTGCTATTGAGCATCTAATGCACGAAAACGACATAAACAAACGCTGATAATTTCCCCGCGGAATTTGTGCGTATCTCACCTAGATGTACTACTTTTTGTGCATTTCATCCAGTTATTAGATTCGTTTATCTATTAGTAAGTGTTCAGTTGGTTTTAAAATTGCTTATTTATTTGATTTTGCCAGTATATTTACTCAATGGGACAATTTCTTCTGTGTTTGGTAATCAGTTTAGGTAGAAGCATAATGGTTTTCCCGAATTTGGGGATGCTCTCGAAGTGTGTTAATAGACAGGCAAACAGGTGCCCTTCAAGCTTTACATCTGGGCGTGTTAATTAATATTTTGTTCTGAAATTGTCCGTATTCTGGTTATCCATTTACACCGTGCTTCTTCTGTTTGCAGCTCAAAACCTCCAGGTGAACGGCGGACTAAGCCAGGGAATTTTGTGATACTAGATATTAGTAACTATTAGATTTAGAACAAATATTGGCGACGACCTGGTGACCACACAGGTCCAGTGTAAAGACAACTACCTGAAAGCAAACAACGGAAGACATGGCGAGCTTATGTGACTTGTGGGACGACATGTCTTCGGACTGTCTGCTCACTGATGACATTTGGGACAAATTCCAACTTTCTGGTCTGGATATTTCCCAGTTTGAATGGAATCGCGGGGAATTGGATTCCGTCAAATGCGCCACGGATATTTTCCTCCCCAGCGCGTACGAATATTGTGCGGAAAACGCAAGGAATGACGAGAAGAAGATTCGTAATCATGATTGCATGTGGGCTGGCCACTGCGGTAGCAAGGAACACTCTGTTGATGACATCAAAAATATTCTCATCAAACCGATTTCGCTTATGTTCCAACCCATGACGCAGGCTACGCCGGTTGTCAACTCAACGCCGGTGACAGCTACACCTGCTGTTACCAAACAGTCGCCAATTGCTCCCGGCAGAAGCCTGCTGCTGAAGACGCAACCTCAGCAACAGCAGCAAATGTATTTCCAGCAGCAAATGCAGCAGTTGCAGACAACGCCGGAGAATCTCGATCAGATTGCAATGCTCAGCAATATGCGTTATGAATCGCCGCCGAATTCAGATGACGAGGAGAGCAAGTCGCAGGTCCTGCAATACCTGCAGGATTACATCTCCGAGTGCGACTTGGACGATGAGGATCTAGTGGATTACTTCAAAAATTTTGAGGAGGAGCAGAATATGGTTGAGGAGACCAGGATTAAAATTGAGCCCAAGCTAGAGGTTGTGGATGAACCTATCATCACCACTCCCCCAATACAAACCACCGACAAACACTACGAGAGGTCAGCTAACATTGCGCGATTTGTCAACGACCACTGTTATCACAAGGACAAGAACGCAAGCATGCGAATGCCGGAAACTCCTTCGGACTCTGGTAAGCCCAATTACTCCTTTTCATTCGCAGGTTTACTCTATAGTTGGGCGACAGTTCGCGCAAATTCAATAGTGCATCCTACCACGCGGCTCCTAGTGTTAAAATAACTTTTGTATCGAGCGGCATGCAAAGTCCGCCGCGAACTCTGACGACCTGTGCACCCACGACATAATAACCCAGATTTCAGCAATCCGCCTTGGGCAATTAGCTAAGACTGAAATTATCCTAATAATTCTCCTAAGACCTCTGAAAGCGAAAATAAGGTTGAAGAGAAAACGCGCAAACGCTTGTGCCGACAACCTCGAGGGGCCGGAAGAGTAATTCGGCTACTCGAAATGGACGTTTCATCTCCTCGGTCCTTTGCGCCCAGTTCGCTGTCTGCGCTGCTATAAAATGCAAATCGTTACGTTCACATGTGAATACGAATGACCGCGTTACCGGTTCTGTCGGAACGTTTAAATGCTGAGTCCTTGAAATAATCGTCAACACAATAAAAACTTGTAAGTTGTCTATCAACGCCTTCTAGTTGTAAAGTTTTCGCGGCTTTTTTCTCCAAAATTGGAGAGTTACTTTTACTTTATTGTGGAATTGTGTTTTTCGGAATTAGGGCTGAAATGGTTCGTAAGGAAGAATTCCTACAGTGGTTTTTAAGCACTTTCTGTTTGCTACTTTGTGTCATTGTGAGCCCTTGTGCAAATCAGAAGTCCGTAGTAAGTGCTAATGCAAAACACGCAGCTTACAAGCGAGGTACACGTAGCAACTTTGTACGCGTCGGGCGTTTCCCGCCAACTTGCGTGCGCCTCTCGCTATGCAGGATTACTACACGATGCTTTTTTACGTTCGACTCCGTGATAGCGCGCGGACGGCGCCACGGCGATCAATTTTCCATTCAATCTGCAAGCAGCAGGCGCGCGGAGTGCAGCGCTCTGCGAACCAAGCCGGCCGAAGCCGAACTCTCCACTCATGGCTTTGTCGGCGTGCAAAATAGCGCGAACGTCGCTCGCGGCGTGTGGGAATGGTTCCCAGACATCGGCATACTTCGCACCAGATGTCATAGTCCGCATTTTGTGCGAATCAACGGCGCGCAGGAAGGGGCCCGCCGCTCTCGCCGCGAATTTTCGTCTGCTGCCCGTGCAGACGCAGACGCACAGGAAACGTCGCAAATTCCCTCCATTCAAAAAATCTCGTTTTTTCCTCCTCTTCTCCGCTACAGCAGCCTCCTGGCGCGGCGTCTTTATGCTTCCCGTGACTGTTTTTTTTTAAATGTTTTTTAAAAACTCATCACACATTATTCTTCGCAGAATTTCGATCACATGCGGACCCGGTTTGTGCATTCGTTATGATTCATGCGTTTTCTCGCTTATTTAATTTGCATATTGGCGCCAACCACGAACTACATTCCTTTCCTATTCTATACTGACAATTTGCGATTTTTCCGGTATTTTTGCAAATGCTTATTTTTAGTCATAGAGCCACTGTTATTAGTCACGGCACTGCTCCTTTTAATTTAGGAATCGTATTATATGCATGATTCACATTATAAACACACATTCGCATCAAATAACGCCTACGCATTGAATGAGCGTTTAATATCTTCCGGTATGTGTGGTCGTCATGCTATAGAGTGTTTATAAAACATTATCTATATAAAGTACAGCTACAAATTGCAGTTAAATGAAATGTCTCTTTAAGTCATGGGCTTTCGTCAATTTTCAAAGACTTCGATGTAAATCAGAACCAGTTGGGTTCATTCGCAGATTCTGTCTCTTCTCGAAGTCTGGTACGATTTCGTTTTCTATCCACATGGAATGATCTATAACAAAATGAATTAATTAAAATTCAATCTATTGAGTGATGATGTCTTTCTGGTTCGGTGGTGCAGTGGCTGTAGACTCTGAGGTAACGCGGTCCTAATTATGCAGATTCTTCTTTCTCCTCTGACTAGAAAGTTTTAATGAAGGAGATGTTTGCGTGGTGGCTTTCGACGTACCAACCTTAGGGAACGCGACATGGCTGAAAGTTTTGAGGCGAAAGAAAACAACCAAAACACTTTTAAGATAATATGTTGGGAATTAAGTGAAGAATTGAATGAAGTAGAAGGTTGATTTATTACCCCCACATTGTTGCTCTCAGTTATGCAGCATCTGTTTCGGCTAAACCGACTCAAAGCTTTTAGGAGGGAAATGCCTAGATTGACAATTCTCTGAAGCCCATTTACTACCCAATGGGAAAAAAGAGATTTTCAAATAGGGCAGGTTAACAGGGCCATAAAATTGCTCAAATCCATTTCTGGTAGTTAACAAACGAATGCTCCTTCAGATTTTATTGTAGCTTTAGCACGTGCCCGCATAACGCCTATGGATTCTTTTTTACTTTCATGGGGCTTGATCACCTGCTGTCGTTCTTTTACTCTTGACTCGTTTTGTGTGAGTTGGAACGCAAAAAAAAAAACCACCATGGTGGTCAACAACAGGTGCAATCGCATCACGCGTGCACCTAAGAGCAACGTAACCAGGAAAAGAATCTGCTTTCTTATACGAATCCGGCGCGTGGACTGGGTCGTCAAGGGACTCCTGGTGCCTAATTTAAAGCCGCAACATCTTGACGCCACGGTGCGCCTGTTATCTTGGCAGGTGCAGAGTACGCACCGTGCGGGTAATAATCTGAGCAAGATTAACATCACTCGTGAAAGGACACGTCAAAGTTAATTGTAGCGTGCCTTGATTTTCATCGGCGCTGAAGATTGCCAGCACTATTCGAGCGTTTCATTTAACAAGTGTAGACTAGTCTGGACTAGATTTTATGTCCTCGCAGGTAATAATAATAATATGACATATAAATCCTTGCTACACTGGTGGTATGAGGTTAGGTTATGTATGGTCTTATGTTCACACATTCTACAAGTGGGTTCTTTTATTAAAAGCTGGAAAAGGTGGCAATTTCTCTTTTATGAGATAGTTTTTTGTTTGCTAGAAGTGTTACATTTATGTTTTTGATTTTAAGTATATCGATCGATTATTTACATATTATGGTTTAATTTATGGACAGGAAAAAATGAACACCGTCTTAGTGCAGGTAGTCGTAAAATAAGAAATCTTTTTTTTTTTGGTCATCCAAAGTGTGGTTTGTGGCCTAACCAAAAAGTATACAGTGCACACATCATTTCATATTATTCCATGTTCCATTGATTTGTTGGTAATATCAGGATTTCTTAACGGTGCGGTGTAGATCGTTTAATAATATCTATGCTAACGGAAAGCGGTGAATACAGATAAACGAATTTCTAATGTGCATTCGCGCGAATGGAAAAGCACTCGCTCTAGATTTATGTCAATTTTTCATAAGCGTGTATAAGTCGAATGGAGCGGCTTTGCTGTTATCCTGCTCCGTTCCATAACTTTCGCGCGTTGGTAATGCAACGAAAATCATTTTTACCTTCTGCATCTTACGGCGAAGATGCATGCTAGAGTGCAAACAAAATATTTTCTTTGCTTGTTTATGGCTGAGGCAAAGAGATGATTATCATTTAATTATTACCAGAAGGACTTTCTATTATAATTGCAATTGTCCTACGCTACGTTTATGCTCTACCACTTGTACTATTATGCCTTTCTAAGTCTAGATTCTTCATAGTAAAGGATACTAGCTAATATTTATTAATTAATATCTAGTTATCGTGGTGGGTCTTGATAAAAACATGCGCACCCCTTTAATTTTCTTTAATTATATTAGTATGTTAGTGCCCTCTGTCTAAGTATAAATTAACTAATAAAGTACCTAGTTGTACCGCGCGGCTTTTGAATATTTCATAACATAGAACAACAACAATGTTGACGTCAAAGCTAAGTTAATTAGTGCAATTAAGCTAAATTCATGCTCTGTAACGGGGATGACTGGCATGGGCACGACCACAATACCTACACCACTTCCACCTATCGCGAGCATAAAACGCACGCTTGGAGAAGCTCGAAAATAATTCCGCTCTACGTGCGGGTAGTGCAGCCGTAATAAAATTTGATCGCTTTGTGTACGTCGTTGAGTCCGTAATTTACTATTTATATTTACGAAGGATTAATTAGGGCCTCCGTTGCTTTTACAACTAAATACCATTATGATAATTATGACACTGCAACATTATACAATATTGTTGCGCCATCCACGCCTGATCGTTGAACCGATAGGTGAATATGTGGTGTGTAGACAATGGTGTAAATTTAACTATATATCTTGATAAGGATTTAATACAAGCTAATCTAATACGGGTCGGTTTGCGCCGTAAGATAAGTTGACGCCTGTGAAGGAAGCGCAATTACAATGAAATGTGTGTCTGTATGTTACCGGATGCAGTACGCGTTAAGAAGAAATAAGCAAATATTTTATTAACGATGTCGAATTGGGAGTTGGGACGTAACCGGCCAGAGGTCTTCTGTCTCCTGCGAGTTTAATATGCTTACACGCTTGTGGCGAGAAATAGCCCTAGAGTGAACCTGTTGCGAGTCTGGACTAATGAGTGAACCCTGAGGCACTTTCACTTAGTAGCCTTGAAACTATGCGTAGTGTTTATTGCCAAGGACTTAAAGTACAACGCGTTCATTAAATTGTTGGACTTGTTGAGTGTACGTTTCAGACCAATCGCACCACCGAACCCTTTAACATTCGGCTGTTGACTATAAACAACTGTAAATGTGATACTCATCTTATTAAAAATAAATTTTGATTTTCATCTTTCATTTTATAGAGGCAGATTTGATCATACCACTTAAAGTAATAAGCATTAAGTGTACAACTAGTTTTTTAATTTTCAGAATTTTTACTACAACATCGAGTTAAATGAGGTGTGTGATTGTTCATCACGTATGTTAGGCCATTTTTAAACGTGCCCATTAAATCTGCCTTCACATCTGTACATTGGAAAATCAATGAAGTGATTTTAATCTTCCTATTTATTGTTTAATTGTGTTTAAATGAGAAAACGCGATTTCCATGAAAAATAATTGAGTTATTTATTGGAAGGTTATTGCTTATGTAAATTTGTATTTAATGATATGATGGTGTTCCAGGATGCTTATTTCTAGCAGATGCGCTCCAAGTATTTATCATCATTTAACAAATACTCATTGTATGTTGTTTATATGTCGTTTTCCAATCATACCTCAGTAATCGCAACCTTGGTACTACTCGAAATTACACATGCCTGATTGTAGTGAGTCTTGACGATCGAGCAGTACGTGTACCTCGCGATATTGCATAAGTCGAGCGCGACGCCTGATAAGACACGGCTGAAATGTGGCATATCCGCCGCCGAAACCTAGGCAGCAATAAAAAAAATGCCCGCTTGTCGTCGTTTCCCGCCAATTCTCAATCGACGCGCTTGACTTGACGTGCGCTGATAGCGCGACGCTACTTACCTTGACGTCTCGATAACGCCATGCTATTTGCATTTCATGATACGGTTTATCCAAACATTAGTAGCAATTACGCACGGTAATAATTATTTTCGGCTAATTGAGGCGTATTAAATTGCGGTGCGTGAGGAATGAGAGATATGCTTGTTTCGCGTCGCTTCAATATTACATAAAACTATGATTTTACGAGCGTGGTTAGTCATTTATTGCTGGCATAAGAATAATATAACCTTTTCTGCGCGCAATGTGCAGATAGTTTCGCGGTTGGTCTGACTTCCTAGATTCAATGCCAAAATGTGGTGCACATGTTTCCTCTTTAAAATCGAACGTGTTGCTGGTACACTGATGTAGCAAGGCGTCGGAGGCGGTAGTATAACAAACAGCATATAACATAAAAATCGTAAAATTAGCGACGAGACCTTTTCGGTCACCTATAGTTAGATATTTTGTATTTATCATATTGCGTTCGCAGTCTATTTTACGATTGCGATTTAGCACTGTGCTACCGATCCCTGGAGTGTCGTGGAGTAAAGGAAAGGAACAGTAAGATTCGGCGCGTATGCGATATTTTTAACATTGTAAATTTAATAACCGGCGCATGCATAATACGCGCGCAGTTGCTGCATAAGCAAAGCGAGTAATACGGAGAATACACCTTGCATTAGTTGCTAATGAATATTTCGGATTTACCAGGCGCTAAAAGTACTTAGCACAAGCGCTTCACTTGTTTTTCACACTACAATTAATTTAATTGCAATTCCATTGCGCACGATTCGCGGAAGTGCTATTTCGTGCAAATGCATAATATTTCGTAGAAATTACAATATTATTGAAGCAAAACATTAAAAATAAATTCACAGATCTCTTTTTTTTTTGTTGATTCTAATTAACCGGATGTGACAGATACAACTCATTCCTTTCCAGTCCTTTCTGTTACTTAAGTAAACTGCGGAACTTAAACATGTGCACAGTTAACAAAATTGTCGATTGATTTAGTCACGCGATTCATGTTTGTGGTTTGAATTGTGTTCATGCCACCGCAATTTTCCATGTCTACCACCGGCTTGTGTATTAACAGGTGAGCGTTGGTAGATGATAAAACTAGGACGGCGCCAATCGTACGACTGCGAATCTCTGGCCAGACGTGCGCGTAGATTACGCATTATGTTGCAATCCTGCGTACATTGTGCGTGTCCACGTCGATTAGTCGCGATTTCGATGCGCCAGACATTTGCGGAATTTAATTATGACACATTTCTACGATGACTGTATACTGTTTGAGTCTATGTTAAGTCAAGTTAAAGACGTGCTTGCTTGAGGCATTAAGTAGCAATTACTTTCCGACAATTTTGATTAATTAATTCCAGCATATTTGCTTGCGTCGAGTTAATTAACTAATTAAGCCGTGGAGCGTATGTTGCGGAGTATATTATGCACGTTTTGCACTCAGCGGCGCGTTGAAATTTCAAGTATTAACCTCAATTTTACCACTTCGGTAATTTGGTACAATCTTTGATTGAGGTGAGAAATTACTTACTACAGTATTACACATTTTGCTTGACGTGGAGTCAAATTTATGTCTAGAAATTGCTTTTCACTCTATCAGTATTTCAGCTCTTGGAATTTATAATTCTATTTTATGTAAATTGCGCATGTTATTGAATACAGTGTATGCTGCATGTTTTGTCAATTACGACCATTTTATTATCGCGCCTTCGCCTGTTCTTGGTATTTTTTGTCACTATCTGCATATAGAATTTAATTGCGCTCCCTATACGTATATACAGAATGAGTGCGTAGTCAACATCATTGCGTAATTTCATTCATTTCTCTTGTGTGACCTGTCACATGTCACGTGGAGTCGATTGAAACATTCCTCACGACCCACACTTGTTCCACGACGGACTTGTGTGTTTGCTCGTATTCTTCACATGTGCGCACTTGAGTTCTCTTCCCTTTTGGGGTTTTCGGAAAACACGTGAGGAACACGAAGGGTGGCAGCTCTATTTTTTCCTAGATTCCCACGTTTCTTAGTTTCTTATCTTGGAATGAGTAGCTAAATAGCGAACCTGGACAAGCCAACGGCTTTTCAATTATAATACCATAGTTCTTGAAAATGTGCGTGTTGATAATACGACTTAATACGTATTTCCTGTAAATAAGGATGTTTTTTCAACTTACATTGATATAGATTTACGTTCACACTAGCAACCAAAAATAGATATCCGCGATAGAGTGACATCTTTGCCAAAAATTAAATTTACTTTCTTACGTATATGTTAAATTTATTGCAACTTTTTTTTAATATAAATTAAACTCCTTGCCATTTCGCACACTTTGCAGTTTTGGTTAATTCACATTGCGGCTGTATATGGACAAGTGCACCTTTTCGATTGTTGTGCATGTTGCGCAACGACCCAATTTGTAAAATTATGCGGCGAATTCAAGGAACTACGCACGCTTGTTCTCGCCGCCGCCAACATTGTCGAGGTAGGTGAAGCAATTAAAATGGCGTTGCCCAGCGTATTGTGCGCGTCTTTTCTTCAATTCTGCGTCTTATATTCCTTGCGACGCTCATTAAAAATCGAAAGTGCGCGAGACCATAAACCTCCATATCACATGTATAAAGTATTTATTAATGCGTCTTATGCCTTAATGAATACCATAAAATGCGCGTGCTTGGCGGCGAACTCTATTTATATTATAATGAATAATTAATTAAATAAATATTATGAATATAACTTGAGTTAGGATCTAAGTAAACGGTCTGTAAACAACCGGTAAGACTCAGTTGCTCTGGCATTGACCACTAGTTCAAGAATACTCTACATTTGAAATGCCAAGCTTTTATTTAATTTATAATTTACACTATTTCTATATGTACCGATAAGAAGGTAGTGCTGTTGAAATGCAAAATGTATCAATATTCTACTTCACTAGCCTCATGCTGATTATATAATCGCCAATGAGCTGAGTTTAATTACTTTGTAGGAGATTATATACTTAAAAATGACACGCGCCATAAATCTTAATTGATTTAGAGTGTGTGTAGTTAATTTAGAGGTGCTTCGTATGACGGAAGCGTAGTGACTTTTACATCTAATGCAAATACGCGATAAGATTTAATGCCACGATTCAAATGCAGCACGAAAGTTTGGACGAGAGGTGAGTTTGCAGATCGACATGGTAGTAAGAACTATCCATATTTGTGTGCGCAATTTGGCGACAACTCGGAGTGAATAATTGTTCTAGTTTACAAACAGTCCAAGTGGTCAAACCAAAGGATTGTGCGACTTTTTCATCTCCATGTTTGAAGTTCGTTGTCCTGTCTTTAATTTAGCCCAATGGAGCGATGAGGGACATGTATGCATAATTAAAATTGCTGTCGAGTTTGCACGAAGAGGAAATTATGAATATCCAGAACACCTGGCGGTGAAGAAAAATCCGAGACTGGTCAAAGCTCATAAGCGGAAGAGAATGCTGGAGAATACATGAGCTGAGCCTAAAGCAAATCCCTAGTCGGCATTGTCTGAAATTATGATTGACACTGACATTTCTCTCTGTCTTCTAGTGAAGTGGACAACAATGCCCTATAATTGATCTTAAATGTCGATTCGGAAACGAACGAGCAAATGGTTTGCAGTTTTTAGTTGTGGAATGGCTGACCTGATGACCACTGACCTTTAATATTTCACAATTTATTAAATGTACTCAATTCAATGGCCATACGGATGTGATTTTTTTTTTTTTTTTGCCTTTTGCTCTGGGGCTGGCTTGTTGAGAGAATTTGATACAAATGCGACTCCCAATTAGATAGGCACGAAAAAATCAAAGAGAAAAGACGCAGCCAAGCAAGCAACCGGTTTATTAGATGGACGATATCATCAATCCAGCGATCAAACCAGCTCAACGCAGGAAATATGTTAGGCGTTGGTCGGCGGCATGGTATTCTTTTACAATTCAAACACACATACCGAAATCTCATATTGGTTCAAGTATAGATAGAGATGAAAAAAGTGGAGCGATATCATAATTTACAGTTAAGTTTTTGTTAAGTTTCTTCGATTGTGTTAAGTAGTAGATTGCTTTTCGGAGTCGATTCCCAACAACTTGGAAATGAAAAAACTCATCCCATTTCACAGTTGTAAGCTGATAAGGTTCTGACCTGCGTCGGTTTTTTCTTCCTTGGGGCCTGGGAGGTTACGTTGACGATTTTTTAAATGAGGAGGGGGCAAATGTGCGTAGATGAGGCTTGTTCAGTTCTTTTCGATAGACGCGACTCGCGCCTGATGAGTTTTTTGATGGATTAAATACGCTCAAGGTTTTCGACGCACAATGCGAAGCTTTTTAGCATCAAACATACATGTGAATCGCCGTCGTTCAAAGCTCGAATTATGCGCATTACACCTTCAATGGGCTATTCACCTCTCGAATTTCACACAACTACATATTGAAGGTCATCTCAAATCCACGTTCGCTGCAGTTGGGCTATGAATGAACTTGCGAATAGACTTGCTATCATTAGCATGCTAAAATTTGGCTCCTAGCGCTGGAAGAAATAGGCACCAAGTATACATTCGTCACTTGTACACTAATTGCACGTGAGCCATACTTTTGTAATGCCATTGTGCAAGCTTACATTGCATCATAATTTGTTTGTACATAAACGAACACCTCAGTCGCCGGCGCCTTATGTGTGCGAGCAAGAAAGCTCGCTACGGTCGTTGGACGAGTAGATCCTGCGTACTACAGGATCCAACAAGTCTCAACATGTCTGGGATACGCGCGACAGGCGCGCGCGTTCCAATGCGTTGCTGAACTCCCAGCAAGCTCAGCTTACGAATAGACAGGTCAAGTCGGGGCCGCGGCCGGTTCTTGCAATAAACAGCTGTGTGCCGACCGCATGTGCGTCTTCCCCCTTCAATTAGTATTTGCATGAATTGCCACTAATTATGCCTCTCTGTGCAAATTCCAAGATTCCTACATGCCCACTGCCCGCACTTTCTTCAAGCTGTGGGATTCTCATTTCCATCAGAACGTGCCGAGTCGCCAACATTTTTCACGCATTACATCGCCGCCTACCTGCGCGTTCACAATGCATGTCCATGCCCTGTTTCGGATATGCGGATGTATGCGTCGCGTGAATTATAATCGACTGATTGCGCATTATAATCGGCGGAAGCGAAATCCAAAACGTGGCGTCGGATTCACATTTTTATCATGCGTGAATATATAGCGATATCATTTCTAATTAAATTAAAATGCCTAGACCAACGCTGAGCGGACTATGCCGCAATGGAATTGCTGTCACGAATGGAAAAAAATCCCTCATAGGAAGAATATTTTCAGTCTCTAGTAATTTATTATTGAGCATGTCATATTAAGTATTCTCGATCTTAGATTGTTTCTGTTGTTTTTTTGTTTCATCTTGGGTCTTGACTAGTCCCCAGCGAGAGATGGCTTATCATGCCGATTTAGCCGGAATTCTTTCTAACTATATTAGGCACCCAGCTTTGGATGAATGTACGAACTCATTTGGCATTGAATTTTTTATATGGTGTTGATGAAGAAAACATACTCTCGAATTTTCAGGGCCACTAAAGTAATATATAACTATAATAGCTTCTAGAATAGTCATTATTTATGGCTTCGATTTGATTTTACGTTTTGTCGTGTGCTGTCATGTTCGCATCAAATATTGCAAATGTAGCGCTAACTTATTGACCTTGCACCAGGTTTCTTTGGAATGGTAATTTAAATGCGCACTGAGGATGATTCTGAAGTTTACAATTGCTGCGCAATTTTGACGGGAAATTATCATATTTACTGTTACCATTTACGTTCTACTACCAACTAGGAAACCTAACTGAAACCCCACACTGATAAGAAAAAGAAAGATGGGCAAAGAGAGAAAGATCGGTAAATATTTAATATGTTGCTTGGAAGGTCTTTGCAAGCCAATGAACCTTATTTAAGTGAAACGTGTGCTGTTGATGATTATATCGGCATATTTGCCTTAATTTGAAGTTTTTTCCTCATGGTGGACGCACGAGCCCAAATTTCTTCGGGGCTGACGTTTCGTATTGAAACAGGTGATAATGCAATTTGTCTCATGTCAGTCATATGAGAGATTTCTTGTTAATCTGGCATATGTTATGTTTGCATTGGGCAGGTAGCTTAAATGATATGTCATTAGGAAGAAAAAAAAAACGACTAGATGGTGTATGGCGGGGGAAGATCGGATAAAGTCGCGGCAGAGTTACCAGTTTTTAAGAGGTGTTTGTCCGGACACTTAATTGATGGAAGCGATGCCGGGAAGTTGCTGTTATTCAATTGTTCTGTCGTCTTGAGATAATGCTTATCATTTTTTTTTATCTAAGATCCACACCGCATACAATCAGTTTCAGTGGATTAGAATTCCTGTGGGTCTTGAATGGTGGATGTGGTTTTTATCGTCTTTTCACGTGATACAGTTACATTTTTTATTCTGGTTAATACAAACAGGATGCGAAAAAGTATTTCTGTTCACTAAGACAGAGTACATTTCACATACTGTGATAATAAATTATCTAATTAACTAAAACTGGTTGCATTTCATGACAGAATAAGCAAATTGGTGTCCGCTGTTTGAAATGCTTTGTTGTTGTGCTTCCTGTTTTTATTATACTATTTGGGGAAGTTGTGGTGAGCTTTAAAAAACAGAGGATTTGGTATGGTAGTGATAAAAAATTGTTTTCGGTTGCAATTTAGGTGGTTTCGATGATTGGGCCTCATTTGTTACATTGCATGCACATGCCGCGTCAGTTGGGTGTCAGGTATACAAATTAAATATCGATTTGCACAAGCTGTGATTTAAATTGTCTGCACAATGGTGCGGTTTTGTACTTTGGATACTTGGGGCATTGGATTACTTGGCACTGGAAAGCCGTAAAACTGTTATCAACGCTCTTTTTACGGTGCTAGACTATAATTCATGAGATCCAACTTTTGATGGGCGACATGACAGTGAAACTGAAGACGCAGCTCGTGATGCCCTGTACATAAAAAAATTAATGCAACCCATTGTAATAAGCAAAAAGCTGTGTAGAGTGCGGAGTTACAGATTAAATTGCACCTGATTGGGGCACATCAGGGGCGGGCTTGGGGAATTTTATTATATTGTTATTATGACAACGTAATTATAGCTTTGCACCAAGATCGTTCTGCCTGATTAGGAGTTTACCGCGCTGCAAAGTTCATAAACATTCGAGACAATGAGTCGTTACCCACGTCGATTAAAGTATCATCGGTTTGTTGCAGACATTGTGGAATCTAATTACTAAATCGTGTTCCGCGTAACAAGTAACAAGCAAAACATTGCGCGTGTCTCACCGAAAGTGTTTTGGCGATGCGCGGGATTTCGTGCAGCGGTTTTATTAAACAATTTTGGTGGCCCCTGTCTAGACGGGCGCGGCGGAGGCCACGATGACTCCCAAACGCGTGCATGGTTGTTTAATGTTCCTCCCGTGTGTTTATTTGCACGAGAATCGTTTTGTATGATGACATGATTAAGTTTCCTCGCAGTGGCATTTCGTAAAGCTGAAAACAAAGCCTATATAATAGTGAAAAAGTGTAGCCTGAGTCGACCATGGGTCCTCTGTAGGGAGCCCGCTAATGCCAATGCATATCGGCGACGTTATATATCACTTTTTTGTCTCATCTTTTTTAGATTTTTGCCTTTTTTTTAGCTGGTATTGACAAGCAGGGTCATCGCGCGTCCTACTGTGTCAGACCAAAGACGTGCATCATGAAATATTCACATGAATTAGTAGCAGCCGAAATTTCGGATGTCTGATGACGAACTGGCTAGTTGTTGTTAGTGGGCGCGTTGGTTAATTAAAAGCAATCACATACGCGCGCTGCATTCTTCATTTTTATCCGTTGAACAATAACTCGAAGACAGATTGCTTCCAAAGAAATGTTTTATTGACTGTCGCGATGGTTTACATGGGATTGTATCATCTGTAATATATGTGCATTTTTATTTAGAAATTCTATTTTCTAACATCAAGAAACTATCGAAATTTATTAAATTACACGGCTAGGCGCTTAGAATAAATATGTCTACTTTACAAGCTGAAGGGGCGTACTGTAAGAAAGCAATACAAGTCGATGGCACAGGCAAACTTGACGGTGTTAGAAGTAAAAATAGATAAGTCATGATTATGCTTATAAGACTTGCCATCGAGTTTTGGGCGACCTTCATCCTGGTACTTGTCGCAACATTGATTTGAAATCGTGGTGTTATTCAGAGTTCAGCGGATTTTTCACGCATGTTTAATGAATTTTTAATATCTGCATTATATTCGGAAGTGATGGTGTTGGATTCAGAGAGGTTTAAAACATTTGATTAGTGACAAGGGTTGGCGTTTGTAAAGCATTTCTAACTTGAGTGATCCTTAGTAAATGTGAGATTGTTTGTATCTCCGACTTGTTTGTAGATGATTTGTGGGAAACTAGAAGTAAATAGATTGAATAAAAGTCACATTTACTAGTTTCGGCACGTTGTTCTCTACGATGCTTTTTACGCCAACCTTAAACAGGTATATCTGATTCTAAAGCAATAGAAATGGTGATGGGGAAATGGAAAGAGGTAGAATCTGGCGCATTCTGGTAATATCACGGCAAATGCACACGTTCAATGAATACAAAAGATGAGAAAAACAAGAACGCCTCGTAGGAAAAATCATAACTTGCTGGCTTGGCACTACCCTATGCATTCAGGCAGCTGTGCCAACTGCAGATAATGCAGCAACTATTTCGAATTGTTCCACCAAGTATCCGCATTCCATCCATCAACTCTGGGCAAATACGTGCACATTTCATGTTCCACATTTGTCATCTTCCCTACTTTTACCGCAATTCTTGCTACTTCATTGAGGCATTTGAACCCACTGCGTGCGCAACATAGGATTATGCTGGAATGAATGCATTCTATGCCTTTGAAGGGGCTTTCATTGCAAAAATTGCGACAGGGTCGGTTCTCTTGGAGGTTGTTCCGTACCCGAACTGCGGGTGAATGCATCGGGGCTATTCAGCGCTTTATACGGTATTCATAGAAAATGTCATTGGGGCGTTACATAGTGTCCCAAGATATGATTTCACATTTGAAGGAATTTATGGCTTCTACGAAGGAGCATTGGACTGCCCTGATCTAGATATCGAGCAATAGTGTATCTATCTGGATATCTTGTTATCTCATTAGCAATTAATCTCAATGTAGAAAGGAATTCGAACGTCGACGATTTTTTAGGAGTGTGAAGATGTCGTAATTACAATGCGGGGTCCTGAGTGAGGTGCGTGCTGCGTGCCAGGCCAGTTAGCAAGGCGGAAATAAAGCCGGCGACGTGTTTAAAAATGCTCGGCGCCGAGATGTATCTGCCGCCAGAAAATTTTTCTGCGTCTCGCGTTTGAGATTGCATTTGCACTATGTCGTCGTTACTATGAAGTTCATAGTTGTAATGGTACTAGGCTGCTTTTTTGTAATATGTCAAGGCCGGCGTGTGGCCGAAGTACACGTGTTTCGCATATCGCGCACTTCCTACTGCGTGTCGCGAACGAGCACTGCCCCCGCACAAACCACACGCACCTAGACCACATGTTTGATTGCGTATCTGGGCGTGAATTCTATCATAAATTTGCCACTGAAGCGTGACGATTGTACACACATTCACAGGATGTGTGAACGTGTTAAATGCTAGGTAGAATAAAATTAATTGATTGTGCGTATCTAGCACACGCGCAGGTTTCAATGCAAGGTTTGGCACACTTGGTGGCATAGAGCGCCGGAGTCAGCAGAGGATAATGGCACTTGCTGTAGGCTAGACGCTCGATGACGGAGGTCAATTCCCTACTGCGGCGGCTGGCGGCGGCGGCTGCGTCGCGCCTCATATATTTAGCGGCGCACCGTAGCTTGTGTGCGTGTGTCTCGCCGCCGCGCACACCCACATATTTGGCATTGCAGCGTGTTGGGACACGAGAGCCAGCGTAAAACGCAATAGCCGTCATTTCTTCTAACACCTTGGATTTCTTAATTTTACTCGATTTTAAGAATGCGGGTGTAGAACTCTCTTAAATAGGCCATGGATTACGATTCATTGTGGTCTAAATATTATTATCTAGCACACAGGTAAAGTTAGCCCACCTCGCATTAAATGTGGTTTTCATTTCGTGGGAATTTATTTATCTTCTAAAAATAAATTACCTCTCAGTTGGAGTTGATCGGTTGGGTCTCTTAACGCGTTTGCCGTGCTTGGCCGACGCCTAGTTAACTGGGCAGTTTTCGCTTCCACATTCCATGGCGGTCGATCTTATAAGCTTTTAAACGACACACGTGTGTCTCGCAGTCACAATGCTAAGCATGCGACCGATACCATCTGAGTACCACCTATTGCCGCAATGTAAACTGGGCGAGTTTGTATATTAGTGCTCGATTACGAAATTTTAATCATTCACAACCGTAACATCCGTCGTCCCACACACCCCCACGTTTTCCCTTAGCATTTCATCAATTTGCCTGTTAATCAATCACCAGTATTATTTTAGATAGCGAATGCAGGCTGGGATTAAACCATCGGTGCAGACCACATGGCTTTACTTTAATTCCAAATTGATTATTTCCATTCATTCACAGTTCTTTTAACGTACAACGTACTCCTTCAATTAGTCGATTAAGACCTAAAGTGGGCAATCATCTGATAGGTTGCACATCACAATTTTACTAATTACTTTTTTTCTCTTGTGTGCGTGGTCCGTTAGCCGCGGAAAGAAATCTTTCAAGATACCGCAGTTGGCCTGTGCGTTCCACTCGGAATGAATGTGAAAGGTCGTTCGGCGGATCCAGTTTGAGAGAACAACATTCTCTTATTCTAAAGAAGCGCACCGCGTTCATATGGAGAAAGAGAGTTACGTGTATGAGATCAACGTGTGTGAGCATCAATTTTCCAATTACATGGCTATTCCTTGTAAATAACATTTTTCATCGTTGAATATTCGCAAGTCTTTCTGCAGAATAAATCCTTTTTTGTGTGAAGCATCAGGTATAGGGTAGAGACACTAACTATTGAAGTAAAAATTGTGCGCACGCTTGAATTAGCGGACAGGTAGATGGTATTTATTTTGTTAGATGTTACCTGGCCCGCGTTTAAATTATTCGCTGGAGTTTCTTTGAATTTGTTCATTCATACGAACCTTGGGTCCGCACTTGTTGGTCGTTTTTAGGAAAGCACAAAAAAGCGGCGCTTGTTTGTAGTTTTATTACTTTTTTTTTTTGCCAAGGAATGGTTTTCCTAGGAATAATCTTTATTACAACTTAATACTTATAATAATAAACTAGATTTTTGGTAGGCTGCCTCTGGGTGATGGTGTATTTTTGTTGCTGCACTGGGAACCAGCGCTGGCACCTCGTGAGGGGAGCAAATATTTGATTGCCGAAAACGTCCTGTTGAATAATTTCTTTATCGCTTATGGGGCGAAGGGCAGCTTATCAGTACAGTACATAATGTACGAGTAACATCTCATAACGTATTCATTCCATCTATTCACTTTTGTTACGGAGTTTGAGCAACGTTCACATACTCCGTCTCCTCTGTGTTTTATATTCTATTGCTCTTGACACTCACGTTTCAAATTAAAACGATTTATCTCCTCATATTACAACGGTGCATTATTATCATCTTTAGCTGTGATGTTGGGAAAATGATGAGCCCAGGGTAGCAAACAATACCAATGCCGCACATTTTGCTGAAAGTGGTACTACTCAATTTTCAAGTCTACAGCTTTGCGAAGAGAGTTCAATGCTGATAGGCGTTCTGGGTTTGAGTCTATCTCTACAGATAGGAATATCTTGGCATGTAGTTATAGCGAATGGGCGGTCACAGTTCTGAGAAAAGCTCCACTTTGGGACAGCAGGTAGTTATACGGTTTCGCAAAAGCGACGCTTTCCTCATTTCAGAGAAGTACAAATCGTCTTTTTCGTGCCGCTTTTGGTGGCCAAGGAACTGTTTTCAGATGTGTCTTTTGCTCCTGCCAATATTTATTTATTACTATCCGAATCAAATAGTCGTGTCGAAAGCGTTTAGAACTTTTCCAATGCAACAAGTTTACATTTCGCCTTTCTTTTGTTGCAGAGGAAGAAATCGACGTCGTGTCAACAGATGATAAACACAGCATTTCTCAGCGCTCTGTATGTGCGTTACCAACAAATCCAACCACCAGAGATCGCCAACAAATACAGAAGACGATGGCGTCTGCCATCACTAAGAATGGAATTCGAATGCTGGTACCTCGCAAAAATGGCCCTAGTAGCGTTGAGCACTCCCCATCGAAACGAAGAGGCGACGCCCGAGGAATCAAGCGAAATCGCCATAGAATGCCAATCTCGCCCTATAAGAAGCAACGAGCATACCAGGCGCACCAAGTTAGCAGCGATAGCGAGCAGGAACCCTCCGAGAAACGCATTGAACACAACAACATGGAACGCCAGAGGCGGGTGGACCTCCGCAACGCTTTCGAGGAATTGCGCGTGTTGGTACCCGAAGTAAATAAACGCGAGCGAGCGCCCAAAGTTGTTATCCTGCGAGAGGCCGCCGTTTACTGCCACCAGCTGACGGACGTTAGCGATGCAATGAAACGACAGGTAGAAGAGATGAGGCGGCAGCAGAAAAGGCTGCGAGCGCGATTATCACAATTGCGTCTGAGTTTGGCGCCCAAGCATCGATAAACAAGCAGCATCGGTAAGGGCATGTGAAACACTGAATTAAGCGTGTCATCTTCATGATTTTCCGCGCGTTGACCCTGTTGGTCTACGGTCGCGATGAGTGTACACGATATGAAAATAATTCACTTTTCGTTTATAACGAGGTCATACAAGGAGAGCAAACGCATTGATCGTCACATTTTAATGTTACATACGAAACTAACAATAACAGAAAAGTTGAATGAGAGGAAAACGCGCAAAAATTCAATACAAAAACAATATAACTGTGATTTAAGTAAACATTTCAACGTATTTTTGTTTTGTTTGTTTTAATTTTATTTTTGAATTAAGAATTAAACCTTTAGTTTCCTAACGTAAACGACTCTGGATGCAATGCAATTTAATATGATGTTTTCCGCATGCCGCAAATATTTCAAATTTGGTACGCCAAAGTGACAAAGGGCTCAATTTAATTTTCCATATGGTTTTCTCGGGGCGATCAGAATGTATGCAAGTTTTGTTTTCAATTTGCTAAATATCAAGTTTGCGTTTCTCATATGTATATATTATACAATAGTTAAGAATGTCAAAATTAGTTTGATTAAATTTTTGAAGGCACGTTTATTTGATTGATATTGATACAATTGATATGATATTTAGTGTTAGGCTCTATAATTAAGTGCCCGAATTTGTGCGAACGGTGGAATCGGCTCAACAACTGTCATTTTTTGTATATAAATACTACTTAAGTTTTTTATTTGTTCGAAAATACCAATTTTTATTTGGTACTTTCTGTTACTTTGTTACATTGTTCATAATTTTTGTTTACGCGATTCTAATGTTAGGCGTAGTTAGTGTGTTGGTGCAAGTCCAATAAATCAGGGCAAGACGAAGTGCAAGTATGAAAACACGCCAATGTCTCGATTTAACAAGTCTAGTTTGTTTCGTATTTACGCTTAGGAGCATACGATTCGGTTCATCGGTGACAAACAAAAATGTTTTATCGCAATGATGGCATTTTACAAGCAGCCATGATTTCAGCGCTGAACTTGTCGGTGAAACAAACAAAATCATCCTACATTTAAACCGAGCAATTGGAGTATATATGAACGAAAGCAGCTTGTATTTGAATATACAATATAATATGCATACTGTAAGGATATATTTTAGTAATTAACATTTATTAAGGAAATATCATAATATCATAGTTTAGTAATATGGTACCTACCCATGATGTGATATAGTTTTAATGATATCGTTTTATAAGGGAGAGTTTCGAACGTTTGGGAAGGGGATGTGTGCATGTGTGTGTGGGGTGGGGTGCGGGTGTGGGTGTGGAGGGAGCACAAATGCAAAATTTCTATATGACTAACATTTAACTAACTCGGATTTATGTAAGGGACACTTCCAAACTGAATAGGATAGGATGCAAAAACACAGAGGTCGTGACTGCAAATTGGGTGTAATGATAGTCACATTGCTAGCTTAGTATTTTAGTTAATACTATACGGGTTGGAGGTGGATTAAATTCGTTGCCTTAATTCAATTCGGTTTTCATGTTTTTGTTTCACATTTTTTATTTCATTTTATGCGCCTAGCTTGTATCGTTTCTAAGATGTGTTGTATTGTTGTAGGAGACATTTGTTTTGTTTTCATATTATTATTGTTTTGCTGCTGCAATGCACTTTGCAAATCGGTAATCAACCGCGCAATTGTATCTTTGAAAACCTTCTTGGTGTACCTACCCAAAAGCAAAGACAAACTGATTTTTGACGAACTACTCGAGAGAGCGAATTGAAACGGTCTTCCCAAAAACGCATTGAAATTTGCAATATTGCAACAGAAATACTACGAAAATGAATATTCGAAATTATAGAATATATAAGGCATACACTTGCTAGAAGCTTATGGAATATATTTAACGTATAGTGAAGAATAAATTTACGAATAGTTCTTATACATACAATTAGTTAGATCAAGAGAATTGTTGTGTTCATTAGTACTATATTTTACAGTATTTTATACGATATTTTGATACGATGAGAAACAAAAATACGAAATAAGGCAAATACCTACAAATGATGGAGGAAAAATTATATTTATATACAAAGAAGGTGAAAACGAAACAAAAAAAGAAGGAAAATAATCAAAAAATCAAAAATATATGGATGAATAATCTCTAGTTTTTACGCAACTGAAAGACAATTACAAAAATAGAAGCAGAGTATATTTAAACCTTTTTCTACTTGCTCTTTGCTGGTGCATTATTTTCTCACTTTTGCAAAATTACTTCAGACATCGCTAATGATTTTTATACGGATTATATTTAAATAAGATAATTTAAACTGATATTGATGATATGTACCTGTGATCCTCGCGTGTTAACCAAATATGTTTAGAAATATTTAATTGATTCTAATGTTACTAGTATAGTTCTACAAAACTTACATCTACAATAAACAATCTAATGAAGTACGCTAGAAAAAAGGGGGAAAGTAACGCATTACAGTACAAGGCATACATAAAGCAAATTATTTTCAAATGCACTAAAGCGTAGTCGCCGCAACTAACAACCTCTGGGCTAAATATTGAGACAACGACATTGCAATGCCAACAACAAACAAGAACTCAAAAATCGAGAGCAAAGCAATTCTCGCACTTGATCGGCTAAATGCATAGTATCAATGTGTACATGAATACGGTTTTCTTGAACATGTGTTAATTAATGTAAGTTAAAGTAACAAGTTTGTCTTGAGTCGATAACTATTCTATTTTAGTTTTTTTATACACAAAGAGGGAGATGCAAGTAATGTAAAAAGTGATGTTGATATGATACGGGGAGAAAGCAGGAAGAGGAAACTATTGAGAGAAAAACCAGTGAACTTTTTGTAACTAAAGTAAGAAAAAAAAAATGTATATATTTGTTTTATGTTATTATTTGTACTTATTTTCTTCTTCTTTTTTTTCTCCTTTGCCAAGTTTTGTCATTGGAAAAGAGTTTATATCAATTTTATAGATTGAAAACAAAATTATTTGATTTTTTTCACCCTTGAGTAAAGATTTCTTTTTGTTTTGTCTAACTATTATTGTAATATCTATATTTCTAATAATTAAAATATGAATAGACTATATAATAACACACATCTAGTGTATGCTGTTTAAAAATTGGTTTTAGTTCCTAAGAGTTTACAAAATAAATTGTTGATTGCTTCACTTGAAATTACTTTTGATTTTCATCTACCTCCCCATAGCAAATGAAGTGGTGGTAAGTCAGTGATATTCCAAAATATTAATTAATTCAATGCTCTGTTAGTTATGCTCTGCAAAGGTTGCATTATTCAAATAAAAACATTGATAAATTGAAAATAAATCTCATAATACAAACTCCTTTCCATTCACCTTGCTCCACAACGTAAAATGCAAATAGCACTTTGAAGTCATTACTTTATTTAAACAACACTTGTAGTATTGGTAAACAGTGATGACAATGCCCCAGGACGCCACAACATTGCACAATGTTGGATGACTGAAATAAATGATCTAACTGTAAGGTCAAAGAATTTCAGCAAACCATCCCAAATATTAACGCAATATCTATATGGCAAAGGTAAGTTATATTTCAAACATAACAATACTGCAATAAATTACACTGATTTGTTTACAATTGGACAGTAAAACTCAATTGCTTACTAGGCATCATTATTTATAATGCACAGCCAGTGTGAATGCTCCTGGTATTAATTTGATACAAATAACTAAATGCTATACGCCTATTTTTATCTACGCAACATTCCAGAACGAATTAATATGATTTTACAGTATTGTAAAAAGTTGCACAATGTGGCGCGCAAAATCTGCGCCACGAACAGAAGTCGTGCATATAGCGCACGATCGTTACTGCTGCTTGCATGTACGTACTCCTCGTTATTTGTAATCGCTTTTTGCATGTGTGTGGCGTATTTTACATGCATATTTCTGACGCCAGTCGTTCGATTATCCATTAAATAGATTGACTCACTATTTATTTCCCCATAATTAAGAAGCAAAATGCTTTGGATTACTAGCGCATTTTTGTCACGCGAAACTCACTTGCGAAATAAAATAATACATATACAAATAAAATACATTTAAGTTTAGTTTGTCAAAGTAGAACTACAGAAAAGAATTTTGAGTGGGTTGACTTGCCACTACTTCATTTTTCGCTGTTTTTCCTTGTCTATTTGCCCTTTCCAAGGCACCTTTATGTTTCCTTGATTTCTTATGAATATTCCACTGAAAAGCACCGACAAAAACACGCTGGCATGTTTCACAGAAGAAAGATTCGTCCTGTGAATTCGCCGAGGATTTAATTTCTATTTTTCTCTCGGGTTTGTAGTCGCATTCTGTTTCGGATATAAAACCTTCAATGATTTTTATCGCTGGGGTCGTAATATTTTCATCCCATTGTTCGACATTATCGGCTTTTAATGCGTATAGCGGTGGTACCTATAAAACGAAATTTAATTGTTGTTACGTGACGGACGTTATTATATACGAAACAATTGTTCATCATACTTCTCTGTCACTACGCCCCAGAAATCTATTCTTCACCCAGCGTATTTGCTTGCGAGCGTAACGTCGAGTTACTTGTTTGAGGACTTTTACACCATTTTGGAAAGCAGCTTTGCCTTCAGCAGAATCACGTTGCTTAGGAGGCATCATTAAATAATCATGGAACTCTTTCAGTCCAATCATTTGATAAATTCCTCTTGTATAATCAGGAACACTATTGTGGAATTCATTGAAGAATTGTTTACGTTATAGTTGCATGATTTGTTACCTGCCCTTGCCGACATAATTTGTTTGGTAATCATTATGGAAGTCTATCAGTTCCTTAAGGAGTCCATCTTCAATCATTGCATCCACACGTTTGTCAATTCTCTCGTCTAATGTTCCCTGATCCCATTGTAACCAGAAGATTAAGGTGTCTTCGTATCTCAAGCCGCCTCCTTGTGAATTTCCTCTGTTGGTAGTTTGCTGCTTGTTTAAAATGTCGCTAATTTTAATACCTCTCTCTTCATGAACTTCTAAAGCCCTGTAATAAAGTACATTGCTCATAACTACACTATTCCAATATAATCGTAGAGTGTACCTTATTATCTTTCTTATATTATTTGGATGCAAGCGATTGGCCATCTCCGGATCGATTAATTTCAGTTTCTTGTGCAACTCATCACTTGAAACACCCGGATTTTGTTGCCTAAATTGCCATGGGGTGGTTTTAAGGACGTCACCTGGTTTATCAATGAGAATATTCCAGAGTAGTGACTCAATATAGTAATTTGTGCCACCTACAACAATTGGAAGTTTGTTTTCCGCAAATAGTTTGTCGATCTGCTTACTAATCGGAAAATATCATTCGTTTTCTTGAACGTAAATAACTAAAATTGGATTATGTGCAACAGAGCAATTTAATAACCTTAGTTGTAGTATACATTCAAGAAAATAGTAGACAAATCCTTTTCAAATTGTATTAAATTATGCAACAAGATTCAATAATATTGTTTAAACTACTGAATCACAAACATCTGAATCATTGTGCATTCATATGATCATAATTCCTGCTTCATATTTAATTTGCAATTACACTATTTTAGACTATGACTCAACATTGCTCATCATCTGCCATAATACAAATACACCACCAATAGTAGTACCACAAGTTGCATCTGAAATATTGTTATCCAACTTTTCCTGGCAGTGTAAAGTTTAAATTGTATTTTAAATTATAATATGCAAAAAATAATATCTATTGTAAGGATACTATAGGAACAGCTCTATTCCTAAAATCTACAACTGTGCAGGTTTCATTTGGAGATAATTTATCAATCATATGATGTGGTACAACACTTCGTTCTTCAGTTGTTGGTTTAGCACTAATGATATCAAGTTTTTTGTATATCTGCATTGAGTCAGCTCCTATAACATAATAGATTATTTCCAAATTATTATCAACTAAACAGTTAATTATTCATAAATATATATTTACCAATAATTTCTCCACAAAACTTTTTAGCCAAATCAAGGGATAGTTTTGTTTTGCCTGAACCTGTGGCCCCTAAAATCAAAACCAAAGGCAATCTCAGTGACATTTCATCTGCTCTCCTTTTACTCATTGTCTAAATTGAAATATTTTTGATTAACTAGTAGTTATAAATTGCTATCTTTATTTTTAGAACATCAAAACCTGACGAAACAGATAAAACATGACTTCAACATGTTCCAGAAACAAAATATTTTAACCTAAACTCTTAAGCATATTTAAAATTTTTTGAAGTAGTCTACCAACAATACTCTAATGGACTCCTAGGACTCAGCTGTTCATTGAAGCATTTTCAGGTTTTAAAATATTTATTGCCTTTATTAAAACAATTTGGTCAATATTTGACATTAATTTATAATTTGATACGCTTGTAGTGTACGTCATGGAATTGTATTTTGTGAAATTTCTTTTAAACACAAAGTATTCACGCCGAACTGACTTCGATGTTCTCGCGTAACTCCGGCAAATGCAAACATTGTTTTCTTTAGCACATTCGGCTTATTATATTTACAGAATTATGTTAGGGGTGTGTTGATTTATTTGCTTCTGTGAGTATAATTCGTTACTTAGAAAATGAATAAAGTTCAAGTGGCTCAAGACTTCTTAGCCGATAATAATGTTTGTGGACAATCTGTGCTACAACTTGTATCCAGAGGAAATGCAATTGTGGCTGAAATTCTTCGATTGAAACATTATATTCCAAGTGTATTTAGGTAAATATGTAGCATTAAAACAAGTGAAATCATTGCTAACGTACTTTGTTTTAGGTTAAATAAACAAGATACCCAGAAATATGGTGATATTATTCAAGACTTCAGTTATTTTAAGACTGCTGAAGTACATGACTTAAAAATTGAATCCAGTGATGTATATACAATTGAAATTATGTAATAATATCTTGCATATTGTTTGCTATTTATTTCAGACGTTGCGAGATCTGGATGAAGAGTTTAAGGGTAATCACATTGAAATTATTAAAAGGTTTTATCTAGCATTCGAGAGTATACACACCTATATTACTGATCTGAATCACTACATTGATGAACTTGAAGATGGATATTATATACATCAATCTTTGGAAAATGTGTTTACTGATATGGAGGGTAAACAATTATTGGTATATTGATTATTTTATTGAATTCATGGAGGATATAGTTAATTTTGCTTTCTATCATCAGTGTGAAGCATTGTATTTGTATGGGGTGATGTTATTAATGGTTGACGCTCATATTGAAGGCATAATTCGCGAGCGTTTGCTGGTTTCTTTCTATCGTTATACACCACAACGTCGTGACACGCAAAGTTGCATTGATGAAGTCTGTAAGTTGTTGAGAGAAACTGGACTGAGCAGTACTAAAAAGCTAAACAATTACCCAGAAGATTACTTCAGGTACACTTTCTTGTTTTCCATATTGTATAACGTACTTTATGAATCATTTAATATTTAGAAAGATTGCCAGTAATGCATTCATTGTTAATACAAATCTTTCAGACGCATTGCTATTAAAGAATCATATATTGATTTGGTTATTGGCAAACTTCGCTCGGATGATATTTACAATCAATTAAGCGTTTATCCTCTTGCGCGCCATCGTAGTACAGCTTTAACAACCCAAGCCGCAATGCTTTGTACTTGTTTGTTCTTCTCTCCCCATACGCTTCATGCACAAACGGCAATAATGCGCGAAATTGTGGACAAATACTTTCCGGACAATTGGGTCATTTCCCTTTATATGGGCTTTACAATAAATTTAGTTGAATCTTGGGAATATTTCAAAGCAGCTAAGTTGGCCCTCAATAATACTTTGGAGACAGTCAACATAAAAAATTACGCATGTGCAAATGGAAATTCAGTAGCCAAACTGTTCTCGACGACAACGCGGTTATTAAAAGAAGGTACTCTTGCAAAAGACAACATGTTGCAGAATATAAACAGTGTCATAAATGCATTGAGAGACTGTAATGTTGTAATTCGCTGGTTGATGTTGCACACAATTCCGAGAAAAGTTGAGAGGTTTAAAAAGTCCAAACAATTGCGCGAAATGGTTATTGTTGAATCAAAGTACAATCCGGTTGATGTGTTCAAATTGCTGTTAAATACAGCGCAATTGGAACTAATTGTCAAAGATATTTTTAAAACACTACTTCAAGATAAACAGAATAATTGGGAATTCTTAAGGAGGGAAAGTTTTACGAATTTAATGGAAATATCTGAAGTATTCAGTGGCACGAAGCCGTTAACGCGAGTAGCAAAGAACGAAAATCTCGAGGTTTGGTTTAAAGAAATATCTAAGCAGGTAGAAGGACTGCAGCAGGATGATGATAGCTCATCAATGAAAATTGTACAGTTAATGCATGCCCTCGAAGAAGTGCAGGAGTTCCACGAGTTAAACTCGCAACTACAAATTATTCAATATTTAAAGGAAATACGTAGGAATTTAGATAGGATGTTGCGCAATATGAAACTCAATGAAGATGTGTTGATAACACTACAGATCATTGGGGATGTGAGTTATGCTTGGGAATTAATCGATACTTATACGCCTATTATGCAAACTGGAATTAAGGCTGAGCCAACATTGGTAATAAAGTTACGTGCGGTATTCTTGAAATTAGCATCTGCGTTAGAAATCCCATTACTGCGTATTAACCAAGCACATAGTGAAGATTTAATATCTGTATCACAATATTATTCAAATGAACTTGAGATTTATATTCGTATGGTATTACAAATTATGCCAAAGATGATGTTCGAGAAAATGGCGCGCATCATTGAGATGCAAACTACTGTATTAAAAGAACTGCCAACTCGGCTCGAGAAGGACAAAGTTAAGGAATATGCACAGTTGAACGAAAGATTTGAATTTGCGCACCTTACGCATTCGATTTCTGTATTCAGTCAAGGAATGCGCATGATGAAAAGCACACTTGTTGGAGTAGTATGCCTTGATCCAAAAAAACTACTTGAAGATGGTATTCGCAAGGAATTGGTGCAGCATATTTCCAACTCTTTTCACGTTGAGTTTACGTTTAGCGGAAAAAACAAGAACGAGGAACTGGATCAAAAGTTAAAGCGCATAGGTTTGATTATGGACGGCTACAAACGTTCTTTCGAGTACATCCAAGACTACGTGAACGTTAACGGCCTGAAGATATGGCAAGAAGAAATCACCCGGATAATAAATTACAATGTGGAGCAAGAGTGCAATGGGTTTTTGCGTAACAAGGTGCATGATTGGGAAAGCGCGTTCCAAAGTCGCTACGTTCCCATTCCGTACTATGCGCCGACAGATAGCATTAGTGAGAACTTTGTTGGTCGACTTGCGAGGGAAATTTTGCGGATCACCGATCCTAAGTACTTTCCGAAAACATAAAAGTTAATTTTGCCTGCAGAGAGTATTAATTTTGTTGCACTTACAGGACTACGCTATACATTGAGCAGACATCTACCTGGTATGACATGAAAACGCAGAAGATAATTGCTAATAAGCAAACTGTTTCAATGATTATGTACGCAATTGAAGTCACGGGATTAGTTGGTCTGGATAGGTTGTTCTCATTTATGATTGTTTCCAATTTAAATAAAATAATGGGTAAGTGCCCATAACGTGTACGGGAAGTAGTAATAAGCATACTAACATCTTAGTGCTTTAGATATTTTTGAGAGTAAAATATTCAAAAATACTATCTGGTCAACAACGTCTGTAGCTATCCAAAAAGAAATGAAAACATTGGATGAAAGCAACATTAATCCTCAGAAAGTGTATCAAAACGCAATCGCAAAAGCCGGCAAGCAATACAATGGCATGCTGGATCACTTGATAAATATTGGCCAACTACAAATTTTACGCAATATTATTGCATTTAATTTGAACAGCACTTGCAAGTTTGACGCTAAGAACTTGGAATCGTCGCTCAGCTCTCTAAATAAGTAATTTAGACGCTTTTATGTTGAACATACTCTTAATATGTTACTTTCTTCACTTTAACAATGTTACGACATGTTTTCTTAACAGGGCATTAATATTGGATTTCATGAACGAAAATTGCATGCAGCGTCCAACTGCGCAGCTAATGGAAAAACTTTCTCAATACTTTGATTATGCCGGAATGAATAATCCGTTTAATAAAATTTACATCAATGCAAAGTCGGATGACGCATTGCCATTTAATTTGTTCGTGTTCACTATTATTCACTTGCAAAGAATGTTTTTATATCAAACACCAGGTGCGTTTACTTTACTTTAGTCTGTAATTGATGTTGGGTAGTAGTTATCGGCGCACTAATTTATTTGTTAATTACCTATCCAGGTTTGACAGTGAGGAAGAGTTATGAAATGGATGGTGCCGTATTTTCCACTGGACTTCACACGCTAATAAAACAACTCAACGTCGACTTGGGAAAGATTTATTTAGAGCTCATGTGCAAATACGCCGTACAATTGAGCAAATATGCCATGTCGTAAGAATCTATATTTATTAATTGATGCATGTCATATTACACATGAGTATTAACTTAATTTATGATTTTATGACAACGTTATGCAATTTGGTTTCTGTTGCAGAATCAAAAACGATATGCCAATTGAAACCACTCTTGCGCTTAAGTTCCTCGATGCGATTACTGCGTATTCTGAAGAAGCACGCGCGCATTTTCAGACCTGCATTCCGAAAGAAATTATTCACTTGCACCAGACGATTAGTGAAAAGTAAATTTATGTAATGAGTTTGTTTATTCCTTCCGGTGAATGTAAATATGATTTACATTCCTATGTTGCTACTGCACACGAGAATTTATTGTCCCAAACAAGACTTTTTTTTGCTTTTTTACTTTTTGCCTACGACCTGTTCGACCCATGTGCCCAATTTTGCTTCATCATGAAGTCCGACCAGTCGCTCCTCTACCTTACCATTTCGGAAAACGACCAATGCCGGAATGGACGCTACCTACAAAGTGATTGTGAGTTTTGCATTGATATGTGCTGACTGAAATCCAATCGGCTTGAATTGCAAAGTCTAATAGAATGTGGTGGAAAGTTACCTCGTATTTTGCAGCGACCTCGGCCATATTGTCAATGTCGACTTGGGCCACCGAGATTTTGCCCTTGTGCTTGGCGACAGCGTTATCTAAGCGTGGCTCGAGTGTTTTGCATGGTTTACACCAGCTTCAAGAAATGATTAAGGATGAATACTTTATTTCTGTTATGTGTAAAAACATGACTTACTTTGCACAAAAATCGACGATGATCGGACTCGTGGATTTTTCAATTTTCTCTGAGAAGTCCTTCTCGTCTAATATTTTGTACGAGGCGTTGCGCGTGAATGGTACCGAAATACAGCGAAATACCCGAAGGGAATTCATAATTACATTAATAGATCGAAATGATTTGTGCTATGAGTTACATAAAATTCTATGGCCGACTATTACGAATTTGATATGTTAGGCTGATGATCAGTCATTGGCTCATTGTCATAGTCATTTTATTAATTTCAACGCACACCAAGTCCTCAGTTTGACGTTAAATTTGAGTTTTAAGTACGGAATGTTTATGTTTATTTCCTTGAGATAGTTGTAACTTTATTTTGCAGCAACATCAAGAAATAGCATCAGCGCAACGTTGTTTAGTTCTATAGTCTTATAGCGCAGTTTACCTTTCACCTTACTCACCCAACCCAAGCCACCAAAGAACAAGCCGAAGTCGCGTCTAGTCGCGCATTTCCTTTCGAGTCAGTCGCTCAAGAACTCCTCGAGCGCGCACGTTACCAGTAACTCTTTGATTCTACTTGCTTATAATATACGTATTGGCAATACAGTGTTGCGTTCCCGCCGGGCGTCAAAACACATTCGTTAAACTTTAACATTCTTTACAAGTTGATCGTGGAGTTGCATTAAAATTCTTGAAGTGTGCACGCAGGATTTCCGATTTTAGCGTATAAATTCGTTTAGATTTAACACAGAACTTTTGATACTTTGTATGCATTGCACTTGCGAAGTAGAAAGCCGTCATTCGATCACTACTGGGGTGTTGGACAGTCACAGTTTTGTGGTGACATGTGTTGAATCTCTTTAATGAACGGATAAGAATCGAATGAAAATTACATACACAATGGTGAGTACTCAAGTTTTCTCTCTTTAACAAAATATTTATACAAATATAGTTTTTTATTAAGAAAATTTTACTGGAGTCGAATTTGTTTTTATAAAATGTTTATCAAGTCTAATAGGAGTGTTTGTAATCTGCAGCAGTGCTAAGGTTGAGATTAAAGTTGGTAGGCATTTAATGCCATTGGAAAGTTTGGAAATTATAATGCACGTTTATTTCTTAAATGCTGGGATAATTTTTGAAACGCAACAAGAAAAATCAAGATGTAATGTAGATATTTAGTTATAATCAGTTATTGCCAACATACTCAGGTTGTAAGCCTCATATATTCGTTGGTATGGAATATATAAGAAGATGATTGTTGCTTAAGATAAATTAAAATAGAAAAGCTCACATGTTTCATCTGCCCACACCCAGAGAAATTAAAGACCTGCCTATAATGTTTGCCCATGGGAAGAATTTGATTGCAGTAAGTTGATTGTTGACTATGATTATGTTGACTGATTAACAGAATTTGAAATTAATTTGTAATTAAATATTTGATTTAATTTTGGTAACAACATCCATTCTGTTTGATTACTTATATACTTTCATGTTTAAATTCACTTTTGATGCAATTTATTATTAGCTTGTTACTATGTTTTGTTGTATTGTTTGCTCATGCGTGTACCAAAAAGTGTTAATTTCATATTTCCGAAAGTAAAAGTAGGTGCGCAATTTTACTAGAGAAAAGCTCAGGCGGTGTAATTTATTGATGGAAGTTTGAATAAAGGTGCAATGGTTTATGGTAGCTAAGTTTATGTTAATGCAAATTCGTCATTTTAACAAATTTAATAATATTGCTCCAAAAAATTAACTACTTTCTTTCGTTAAGTGTTGTTACTTGTTAGAAACTGTATTAGACCATTAGATTTACATTTCTTGTTAGAAAAAAATTAATTGATATATCTAACATTTCCAAAAGGTTACCATTTAACAATGGATACGCTCTATTAAGAACTTGTTCAATTTCCCAATAACCTAGTAACACATTCAAGACAATTAAGCAGTAAGTGGATAGTAGTTGATTGCAAGGAAAAGAGTAAACTGCTTGAGATTATCTCCGAAATCCTCGTGCTCTAGACAATGCGCGTATGTTATAGTCAACTTCTTCGTATGTTGAGTGTGAGTTGGCATTACTTGTACAATGTACATACACTTAGTTAACAAGCGGCAGCTTGCATTTGCAGAAATTACATAACACCTTCGCACTGTCGACCTGGCTAGTTGATGGAAACCCATGGTAACCTGTTGCATTGTGAGCGACCAGCACGTGAACGAGAACGTGAACACTCACATTCTATGGCAAATAATTAAGTTTACAATGTTGCTGCTGGTGGTACTCATATGTAGGATTTAGAAAGATTGTTGGTATTTCGTGCACTATGCAAGCGCACTTATGAGGATGTTCATCGTGTTCATGCGTCTTACATCGGTTCACCAATATATATTGTATGTTGATGAAGCAATTTAAATTCTAATTGGTTGTGTTTGTAGCAAATTGCGTTGGAACTACTTTTACTTGTGGAAGTTTCAGTCTGCGTGGAACATATGGTGTGGAAAATGTTGGTTTAACTTATACTGATTTATAGTTTGCTTTGTTTTGCTTGGTGCATTTTGACTACTATTTCTGTTATTTTATAGTCTTCAGTAGTCTTATATAAATTCGTAATTTTATTTGGTAGGCAAATTTACTTCAAGCAAATTTTCATATAAGTTCAACTGAAACTTTTTGGTAGAAGGAATTGTGGAAGATGTTAGACACATCTTCCACAATTCCTTCTCGTCTTTTATTAAGTCAAAATTAAAAGAAAAAACTATAAATAAGAAAGAATATAAATTTCATATGTTTTAAAAGAAAATATGTCATAAGTAGTTTGATTTATGTAAAGTATTTGCATTCAAATCCCTTTTTATTAATGGTTACTAGGGCCACTAAGTTAATTCTAATCTACTCTGGAATCATTTTGACTTTCTACTCTGAATACATGCAGATTTCCATTTCTGAATTAAACTATTGTTGTCATCAAAACATACCTTACAGTACATTATCAATTATTTTAAACATTTCTTTTTATTTAAGTAACAAACTAAAAAATATTCTAATTTGGACAATCTAGTTCCATCAAGGAATTATAAATTAAGAATTAACGAAGTAGGTGCTTAAAATATGCAAACTGGCACTAATTAATTACATACTTTATCTTTGTACGTATTGTATTTAAATTCAACCAAAAATAAAATAATAATTTCAGCATAGATAGCAAACTTCTAGGGAATAGTTGATGTTTTATGTTTAATCTGGTATTGAATAAAAGTTTCAATACAAACTATTTACAAAAGTATAAGCTAAAAGCAAGAAATCAGATAACCATGTTCACTTTTGATTTCTGCAAATAACAATTGCACATGTCCAAGAAGAATGAAGCGAGAAGGACGTTTCCCAGCATTAAAGTCATTTCCATACAATATACAGCGAAACAATCTGTTACAACTTTATACTCATTAGAATTAACAACTAATTGAATGTACAGCAATTAATCAAGAGAATACTGTGTTTAATGCAATTTATTCGAAGGTAATTTTGAATAAATATCTATTAAAAGTGATCTGAGAGAGCGTGGCAGATGATTAAGTGCGTTAATTGTGCGGTAAAAGACTAATTAGGTTCCGTCTATAAATATAGCAATTGTGTTTCAAAAATAATAAAACAACAAAGATGTGTTTGGAATTCACAATGAATTTGTACCTTGAATCATAAACTAATGAAGTGCTAATGAAGTTGGAATAATTATCAATAATTATTAAATCATTATGAAACTCTGCTATTTAACGCCATGTGTGTACTTCTAAACTTTTCATTTCTACCTGACGTGCTTGTATTTTTAGTACTAATTTCAAGTTTATGATTCGGAATTATTTGACCGTAATTAATTAGTCTATATGCAATTAGAAAGCAAATGATTTAATATCACCTCGTATTTAAAATACCTGGTCTAGGCTAGACTTTAGATAGAATTGTTTAGTTGTCATATATATGTGTCAACTTTAATTCATTAGGTACAACATAACAATTGTTCGTATGTTATTCTTGACCGAATTGTAGAAAGTTGTATTTGTTCTTGAGGTTTAATTTGTACCAAAAGCACACCCATAAATAATTCGTTGTTTATTTCAGCAAGGAATGCTGGTTGAAATGAGAACAACTCAGTAATAAAGAGGTGTGAATATTTCGTACATTACAATTTTAGGTGATTTTGTATTGACATCTTATTAGCTGTTAAATTGCAGTATCAGGAATGCTTGCAATAAATCAGAGCTTTCAATTTTTTGAAACTATGATTCATTGACTTAAACTTAATTCTGTTAAATGTTACAAGTCAAACAGTTAAACATTTTTATAATTTATTTGGATTATGCCAATATGTGTCAGTATGTAAGATTTAAACACAATCAGAAAGGAATAATTTGAATAATTGTATAACTTCAGTTTTGTTACAGTATTGCAGGAATAGTTTTCATCGTCTGCATTAAACATTCGATCGTAATCGTAATGATTTCAGATGAATTATATGGTATAGGCTAACGATAATCTTGATTTCAAAGTTTAACTTAAATATTTTTCTTTCATAATCTATCATATCATGGATTAATTTCTTATTGCGAAGGCAAAAATATAGTACGTGTATCTCGTTTGTGATAAAATGATTTATAGCATACTTTATTTTGCTTCATGCATTGTGACTACTATTTCTATTGCTTTGTAGTTTTCAATAGTCGCATATTAATTTCTAACTTTACTTGATAGGCAAAGTCATTTCAAACAAATTTTCACTTAAATTCAACTAAAACATTTTGGTAGAAAAAGTTATGAAAGTTGTGTATTATTTTCCACTTCTTATTATGTTTAGAATATTATTCAACAAATCATCATTCGCAAATACTCAACGAATACGTCCCAACTATTTTGTAGTAGATGTGGATTTTTGCATATTTTTTCTCAATCTGCAAGATGTAGAACCAAGCAAAAACAAGCAAAACAATTATTTGAATAATTGTATAATCTTCCATAAAATAAGTACACCTCCTAACAAAATTAATCGAAATGCAGGCTTAATTGTGCTCCTCACATGTCTCACAAAAATGCAGTTACCAAAGAATTTGACCTTTGGCACAAATCACCACTGATATTTTATGTGCAATTCCAATACGAACCTGCTGTTCTGAATAAACCATCCAGTTCTATCTGTTCAAGTGATTGAGTTTGCTTTCCTTGGTACCAATCACATTGATATAGTCCTTTCATTATGTTCGCACATGATTATTGAAGCTTAGAAAACCATATTAGAAAAGGAAGGTATAAGATATTTATGTTATTTATCTATTCGCTTTTAAAAATAATCTGCATTGCGTTGTCCAATAACTGTAATGATTCTATAGTATAGTTCTCAGTACCTGGGATTTGAAGCAAACTAAATTTACAATAATAATCTTAATTCCTAACCTTAATTTCTCCATAAACCTGTATATCATACTTTGAGTTTTTATTCTGATAGCAACAATATAAAACAGGTATCTTCGTGCTAATAAAATTAATTAAATTCCATGATCTTAGAGGAGATAAAATTAATCGTAAAAATGAAACATGATAGATCTCACAAATTCTTTATAGAATACTTCCCAGCTACTTTACTGCAGTGCTATTGTGCTATTTGTAAATTAGTAAATTACCGAATAATTTATTATCTAATTAAATGAAACAAAGGAAACTCTTTTACTTTAGTTTGTATGGCTTAGTATTTACATCATTGTGATTACATCCTTTTTATTTATTAACTTCCACTAGTTGTTTGCGTTTAGTTCTCAATTTGTTTGTTACCACAAACGCCTCCAACCATTTTAACAATAAATGAGAAATAACTCAATGTTTCTGCTTCGTTTAGCATCATAATTTAAATCTATTCTCTCTCCATAGCTTTGTAAATAAAAGCTTTTAT
Source organism: Ecitoglossa quadriceps (assembly GCA_027574925.1). NCBI lineage: Eukaryota > Metazoa > Arthropoda > Insecta > Coleoptera > Staphylinidae > Ecitoglossa > Ecitoglossa quadriceps. The sequence goes on from JAODGC010000007.1 coordinate 6,226,220, forward strand.
TAAATCCATTTTATTATTAAAATTTCCATCATTTAATCACTTTCAAGTGAGAAAAATACTTTCGTTGCTTCGAACTATGTATTTTTAGAATATGGTTTTAATCTATAATGTAAACACTTCACTTGATGCCACTAATTACCATCTATGGTATATAGTTAAAACAAGTTAACTACTTTACACTATATCTCTGTATCAAGATGAATAAATGTTGATACAGATTAATTTATCAAATTAATATTGCTTGTTATTGATGGTTGTCAACTTGAGATTTCTATATCAGAGAAATTCTGTGTTCTCAACGTAATTACCGTTGAATTATTAATAGGATTATGATTGATACCATAAAGGCGAAACAAAAGTGTAAGTGAGTCTGCATTACTTTGTGACTTTATGACCAGCATCTATTAGTTCTGGGCTTGTACGCGTTGGTATGATTTAGTGAAAGTTGTGTAGAGTTTATTGCGGCCTCAGGTGCAATCACAAAAATGCAAAGAAAATGGGAAAAAAACACACAACTATTGTAACAATTCCCACAAAACCCAATTGCGTACAAATGACTTTTATAATCATGCGTAAATAATCTTGAAATTTCTTGTAGAAATCACATTTTGTGCGTTTTCTTTTTATTTCACTTTATTTTCTTTTCAATGACTTAATTGATATTAATGTTTGCAACTGTGTGCTGGATGATATTTACTCTGAAAACGAGGAAGTTACTTTCTGTTTAAGGCATTTGGAAGTTGGATTTGTTTTTAAAATTAGATGTATGTTGAATCTTGCAATGTAAGTGGATCTAATAAGGAAGAGAAAAAGAAAATGTAGAGAGTCTTCCAAGTGTTTTATTGATTTGAGTTATTGTCATTTCTTGACGCAAATTGTAAATTTTAAAATTACTTTTAACTTTCCAACGTATTTAGTTAAGCAATTCAAGTTATGGAAACAGCTAAAAATTATAATTTACAAGATAATCTCCTCCTGGAAATTCTCATCTTGATAAGAAAATTGTTACACATTTTGGTCCGAACTAGAATTAGATGTGGTGAAATAAAGAAAAACTCAAACAGCGATTCAATGGAATACAAATGAATAATTCCAAACCAATATTTAACTATTTGGCATAGACGAAGAGTTATAACAATAGGGTATAAGATTACAGCAAAAATATGTACTGTGATTCGACTAGATCATTCTACTTTGTACCTCCAATACTTCACGTGGTTGGTAGAACTGATAAAGATAAATACCTGGTCCAATCCTTAATACATTCCGAAACTGCTTGGAATAGTGACCTTCCTATGGCAAAAAATGGTTGCAGTAGGTAGAATTATTTACCTATTCAGTACAAAATAACTGAAATGCGTCTAGATTTATACTTGCTGCTCTCAAACGTATTTTCTGAAATACCAACTAGAGTTGTTTATATTTTGCTTGAATATTATATCATACCAAGCAAATGGTAAAACGATAAAATGCAAAAGCATTACACTTGACTAAATACCACTCATATGTACGTGTACAATGAAATATTCGTTCCATGGACCTTGACATATGGAAATATGATACTGCTGAAGAACATCCTAGATTAATTCTGTACTAGGCTTAGTACGGCTCATGTTAGAGCATAAAAAAAAAATAAACGTTCGGGACGATGCGTGATGTATGCAAAACGTGTTGGCGGTTAATTAGATAATAGATATAATTACGCTAAATTAAATCCGAACATGGTTTGTATTAATGGTTTGTTTGCTTAAGATGAAGAAAAGTAAACTTGAATTCAAGCATTTACAATCATTGCTTAATTATTTCTCCCACGCTGAAGTGAATGCTTGAAAAAAACTTTATCATGAGTTTAGAATGTGCATTGTATTATGGTGTGAATCTATTGGATTAAGATCAGTTGGTAACATCGAATTCAAGTGGTTTTTTTCGTTGGAATATTCTCAGTACGGGTGTTTTCCTATTATCAAATTATCTTTATCAGTTAAATCTCAATTAGAAGATAAAATATCATGCTACACTTCCTAGAAATCTTTGTAATATTCCAAGTTATTCACATCATTACCAATCGTAGTACCATAACAATGTTTTCTAATAATAACTTCTTTCAAATCGTGACCTTTCAACTTAGTATCAAGCCCAACAAAGCAAACCATTAGATGAAAACAACGTGAACATTTTCGTTGTCTGTTATACTTTTAATGTTACACACCAGTAAAACAAATTACTCTTCGTTTTCCTTCTGCAATCAATTGAAGTACTCAGCTACCAAACAAGTTGAAGGATGTATGTCATTTATTAGAAATGCTACAAAAGAAACAAACAATTCAACCTGCTTTTCTGTATGTAAATACAACTTGTGATGCTTGAGTTATTTGAGTTTACTTTCCTACGACGTATTCTTTCTAATTACATTCTCATGATTGTGTAAGCATTCATTGAAGACTTCATCACGCATCTGTTCATTGTAATGAAGAAGGATGCGGAATATTAAAAGCATATAAAGTGATTGACAATGTAAGATGAAGGATGAGAATGCATATGATATCCATTTCTTTTGATAATTAATATTTAGAAGAAAAACTCGTTCTGTTCGTAAATACAATAAAATTAAAAGTTTTATCTCAAGAGGACAAGCAACAATGTAATAATCGTTATACAAAAGAATTTACTACTCATGTAATATTTGTGTTTTAGTACTTTTTCCAAGAAGCCAATTATAAGTAATTTTTATGTTAAACCTTTTAATCTTTATCGTTGAATGGTGAGATTAAAGAGATGAAATGGAAACTTAAAAATGAAAGCAAACTGCAGTTTAAACATAATAAATAACTACGTGGTTAATACCCTTAGCACTTTAATAAAAAGAACATAGTGGTGACTTCTTCAGTATCATTCCAAAAAATACAGTTGTGGCATCTATTTTATTCTTCATAATTTATTGGACTAACTCTCTAGCATTCGAACAGTTTTCTCCACTTTTACATTTTTTTCTATTTACTGTACTAATTTGTGTGCTGTTTCCCTATTGAATATATTCCTGGTTACAAGAAGAAGAAGAAAAAGAAGAAGGAAGAAGAAATAATCCACAAATTTTTGTCAGTTTCTTAGTTTTTTATTTAACGTTATGTTCACTTAAATTATTACTTTCGTTTACTTCCTTATTTCAATTGTACATCTAACACGTTCTTATTTATTCCTTATTTGTTTGTAAAATGAACGGTGCCTTTAGACTAATTTATATAAATTTTAGGTAAAGGGTAAAATCAATAAAGCACAAAAACAAGTTTAAATGAATAAGTGGTACCTTCATCTTTTGTGTCTTGTTACTTCAGAGCCACTTAATGTTTCTTCATAATAAAGATGAAGAATGAAAGAAGTGAAAATAAAAAGCTGAAATCAAATCTTCAAAATGAACGCAAACATCACTCTCTTTCCAAACACCTATTGATTTCTATTTAAAGTCTAGGTTAGTAACATTCATTAGTTATGATTTCGGATGATTACGTCGACGCTATCTTTGCTATTCATTAATGATACATGAATATGATAATCAAGTTGCAGTTCGACGAAAGTTGTACCTTCAATTATGTAAACATGTGTGCACACGTGCGTAATACTTGTTTGCATATAATAACAATGGTATGCACACATTTCACATTAATATCGTAATTCGACTGGTTTCACGGCTGGCAAATTCGTCACCTGCAATTTACGTAGTGACACAACATTAACCTGTAATCACTCCAACAAATCATTATCAATTACACTTTAGTGTTTACAACGCCATTGCCTAATTTCGATTGGTAATTGCTTGTTACCGTGAAGATGTTTCACACTTGAACGGATTTCTTTAGCTGCAATTATTTAAATACATCGAGGGAATTTATTTATGTGTGTGTTCATTAGTGAAAGGAATTTTGATGAAAGTTTGGATTTTCTGTTGCCAAACCACATTAATCAACGAAATTGACACGAGCGCTAATGTGTAATAAACTTGCACAACGAGTCGGCGTGTGAGCTTACAAACAATTACATCATTATTAAATACTTATATTGTGTGGAATGTGCATTAGCTTAAAGCTACATATTGTTAGTGAGTAGTGAAGCAAGATGTATGTCTTAGCAATAATGTTTTTTGTTTTGTTTTGGTAAAACACAGTTTACACTGAAATTGGCAATTCTTTGTTATAACCTCAAACGTTAAAACACGTTCCTAAAGTGTGTGAAATTACATCTTGATTAATTTATTGCACAAAAAATGGTGTGAATATTCAAGTTCCAAACATAACATTCACTATAAAATTACTAAATAACCCATAACATTCTTAAAACTTAATAAGATTAGCAATTTGGTAATTTCTTCAAGCATCATTTTCTCAAATTCTGTGGTGGCATGTGGCATCTAGTTGATTTTCCACGATTTATTGGAATAACTCCAAACTAATCAAACAACACCCTCAATTTTTATATTTTCTTTTGTGTACATTAAATACTATTGTTATTTCCTTTAACGTTTTCTTGGTACCCAAGCAGACCTATAAATTTCATAATTTTTTATCTCTTGTCTCAGTTATTCATTGTAGGTTATGTTCCTTCCAGCATCAAAATAAAAATGTTAGATTTTATTAAATTAAATAATGCGAAGCTTGATGCGAGGACAGCACCACGTCCGTTTACCTATGCACACAGAGAAAGTAGTGAAAATAACTTTCACTAATAAAAGAGGCGATGCCGTGGCTAAAGGTACTTCTGCGCTTTAGGGTAAACAAGCATCCAAGAATATACCAGGATTTCCAAGCACGCAATGATTGTGAATGCGTGCGTGCTTACCATCTTACATCATTGCTTCTTCACATTCTTCCCAGTATCAGTTCCACATAAATTGCCAACAGACGACCTAGTATTGTCCATTCGCGTTATATAACCGATTATAATGTGAAATTGATTGATTCATATTGATCAGGAGAAATTTTCTTGTGGCATGTAACGCACCGGTTGTTCAATTTGCTATTTGTTTTAAAACGTTTACTGGTAGGTGTCAGTGGGATGGTTATAAATTCCAGACGTAAATTAATAATTTCAACTTTACATATTGATTATGATAATGTTTCTTTTTAAAGCTAGCTTAGGATAGTTTGTTAAATGCATTTATTGTAAACTTATCAGATCGTTCATTTGTTGAAAAGATCCTGATAATCCTGATAAAGAACTCTGTCGTATGATAATCATCTAGGTCTCATTTATGACTCCATTAAAATGCATTTTGCAAATGACTTGATGGTTGTGAAGCAACCAAGCGTACCAACAATAAATAGAAGTAAAAAGCTACTTGCGGGCATTCAAAGAAGTAAGTTCGTGAGAAACCCAACAAGAACAATTTCAACAACCACTCGACCAACTTGTTCTCTGCCAGAAACTATCACAAAACGTACTAGCACTAAACGCTCGCTGCTTAAGTCAAGCATATAAAAAATGAATTCAGTGTACAAAAATGTGGTCACAGTGTCCTCATCGTGGTTTGGATAAAATCCTCTTGGTTTTGTACACACGTACAAAAAAGCGCAGTCGTCCTTGGTCCACTGTCTTGCGTTTACTTTCATGAAATTCTCGGTATATATCTCGTCGCGCTAAGATTATTACCTTTTTCATTTCGATGGATCATGGTGCGTTTATCACGTTTGTACCATCAGTTTATTTTATAGTCGAGTGGAATTGCAGTGACATTGTAACTCTTGACGCAGATTAAGATGGAATGGTTCGAAGTTGTTGACAATTTGAAAATTTGCAGCACCAAGTATTTATATTTTAATAAGCAGTGGATTAACATTTAATAATTTATTTAGATGTAATTAAAATCCATGACATTTAACAATTTCGCAGCATCATTGTACGTCGCAAAGTTGATGAGTTGTTGTCATTGAAATTACTGTATTAAACATTGAATTGAAATGTCAGTATGCACACTGTAAATTAATTTGATTAATTTTAAATTAAACTGTAGCACCGGACTAAAAAAAATCAGAGTTTCACATATTCGTCGTTTTGTTTTTTTCTTCAAAACTGGTAAGTGATAGGAATTAAAAAAATATTGTATTCTTTGACAACGCAATTGATTGAAAAGCACTCAAATTTATAAATTTTTTATATGAATGAAATAAATAACTGGAAATTCCTCTTTTATTTTCTGGTGAGGGTATCGTTTGATTATGGAAATAAATGAATTTGTGTTAATCTAGACAAACATTTAGCTTTGTACTTCAATACAATCTAGATTATATTGCACACTTCTATCAATACTCAATCAATCATTTTATGTACATGTAGTGATACACATCTCAAGATGAGAAGATGTCTATCACTAGATGTACACACTTTGCTACATGTGGCATTAACGTGGATAATACGTTGGGTTGAATATAATTTTGAATATAAGCAGAAATTTGTATTCATATACAGGATCCAGTTAAATGTCGAATAGATGACTGGATTTGCAGAAACGTGTTTCTTTGCGAGTTCATGTGACTTACCTTGAGTTGAGTTGAATTCATGTTATTGCATTATTGAAAGTGTATTATTGAACAAAAGTGAAAAGATAAATGCATAATTTTAGGGATGTTCATAATAGTAATTAACTGGATTTTTAAAATGTTGATGAATGATGAAAAAAATTAAAAGGTGATTGAGGTATTGCAGGAAGTATTGAGAAATTGCATTGTTGGTATCGAGGAAAGTTACATCATCGAATTGTTTAAATATTGGACAGTGTATTCAAAAGAAAAGAGAGTTCTTGAAATTCATGAAATTTCTTGCCAATAAATTATCAAATTCATGATATTATTTATTCAATTATTGATTGTCTATTTTAATGAATAAAATATAGCCATAGCATTAACTATTTAGTTAACAAATAACAATTTTAAATTCGAAATTTTTATTCTATTTGACATTTACACCAATTTCTCTACTTTTTGACTTGCATTTTTGATTTTATGTGGTCCTCCGCTGGTATAACACCCGATGGAATTTGAAACTAGTCAATAGAATTTGATTCGGTTGTCCACTTTCTCTTGTTGCGGTGTTCATACTTTATCGATTCGAATAAGTCTATTGAGTGGTTTTTTAAAATTGCAAGTATGGTGCGCATTCCGATAGTGGATCAAATCGGCGTCTATGGTATCAACATCGACGACATCTTGCAACAGTTAATGCAAGACTGTGTATTCTGCGATTGAAATAAGCTCTTACAACCAAAAAGTAGATTCAGAACGGAGAGATAAGTGCAATACTTGCATTCGAGAGGCGATGCATGTTCTTCGCGAGATCTGCTTTGCTGTGGCCTGATATTCTCGTTATACAAACGCAGATTCAGATATGAGCACAATTAAGTAAATTGCATTGAATTAAATCGGTTTGAAAACGTACTTAATTAGCTTGGAGTATGGTAAGCGGATGCGATTCATTGCATTAATAGAATTATATTACAACATTTGAAAGAATCTGCTTTAGAAATCAGTTGCTTTGCATTCAATCAAAACTCTGCAATTCAATACAGTAATTCTGTATTCCTGTAATCAAAGAAAACATATAGTAAATAAGATTTTGATCTCTCCATGGAGAAAAGGTAGGTTTAATAATAGACCAATCCATCGAAATGTCCAATAGAAAATCCGGTACAATCAAAATATTGATAGGCAAGGATAGATTGCACAAATCACATTGGTTAGAGTTAAAGTATCTTGCCAAAGCACAATTTAATTGCACGAAAATTACCTGAGATGTAATACCTATTTTTTTTGTTCAAATTGTTTTGAAATTCTTGAATGAGGAGATGGAGATGGAAAATCATATTCCACACAATTAAGAAAGTATTTGTCTAGAAATCACGTTGTAAGTTCAAGTAAATTTGTTGCCTTCTAGAGTTTAACTAAAATACGTTAATTTCATTAATACAGATTAAAAGTTTCCTGCTGAAAATATTTTTACGACATCAAATATTGTGTCAAACTAAACTCATCTCAATGCATTGAATATCAGACACTGTGTGACTAAGATCAAGGAAATACTTAATAAATTTTTTATTGATGGCATTGTAATTTAAACAAGATGGGAGAGATGCAGTATGTGGATGTCAATGCAGAATTTTTTTCTTTTAGATTATTAATTGTAGCTAAACCATTTAACTAAATGAAATAGATTATCATTAGTAATATCTAATTATTTAGTTACTTGAGCACTTGAAGCCATCAACCTGCCATGGATTAATCAATACAAACCGGAATTACCGAACTAAAACCACAACACAAATGTAACCACTGCAAGCAACCGCTCCTTTTTCAAACAGTTCAATTGCCAATAAAAGTAACAACTTAACTGTTACACGATTCTTGCATATCCGGTTTACCAGAAGTAATGGAAGAATGCATGATTGCTTAATTTATTCTACGTGTTGTTTTCATTTGTAATTGTTGAAAATAAAAATAACGTACAAGTTTTTACAAATTTCAAAATTAGAAACATCCTGCAAATATTAGCAGATGATTTTACCTTGATTTCATAACAACAAATGCACATAATTTAACTTAACTTAACAGCACTAATTGCTCAAATTATGTTTTTGACGTTGTAGAAAGTAAAAACTTGATTAAGAAATTAAAATTTGATATGATGAGAACTATCATGCTTATTAAAATTGATGATTTTTCTATGAGAAGGTCA
>JAODGC010000007.1:6239546-6288751 GCA_027574925.1 Ecitoglossa quadriceps
GCGTAGGTGGGCACAATCCAAGACCCATTTATATCGTCATCAATGTGAGGACCATCTTCGGCACTCATTATGTTTAAGGCGCTTTCGTGCATTGTAGTAATGATCGCGTTGGTGGTTTGTTTTGCAGGAGCACACTATACAGCATTATTTGAAGGCTGGTGCCATAAGTGATAAACTTGTTCTGGGCATCCCAACGTACGGTCGCTCCTACACATTGTTCAACCCAGATGCCAATGACATCGGAGCGCCAGCAGATGGGCCAGGCGAAATGGGAGATGCTACCAGAGAAAATGGATACTTGGCATATTATGAAGTATGTTGTTAATGTACTGTTGCGTAGTAGTAATCAGTATTTAATATTTGCTTGGTTTTAGATCTGTGAAGCTGTTAATACAGGTGAATGGACTGTGGTCCAACCAAATGAAGATGCAATGGGACCTTATGCGTACAAAGAAAACCAATGGGTTGGTTATGATGACGAAGCAATCGCTAGGAAAAAAGCCCAATATGTTGCTGATAAGGATCTTGGTGGTATTATGTTCTGGTCTATTGACAATGATGATTTCAGAGGAACATGCCACAATAAATCATATCCTATTATTGAAGCAGCTAAGGAAGCTTTGGTTGAATCATTAGGGTAATAAAATATCCATAATTAAATGTGTCGCTTTTATTAATTTGACTGTTTTTAGTTTCGGTAATGAAAACGCAATTCAAAAAGCAACTAAAGGTGCTAAACCACGTCCAAGTAGACTTCGTACAAAGACAACTCCAGAACCATCTACAGAAAGAACAAGGAATAGCGGTGGACGTCAAGGAGCTGAGCCTACTTCACCCCGCAGACGCCCGCAAGGTCGTGGAGAAGACGCAGCAAATACTGGAAGTACTTCGGTTCGTAGACGTCGTCCAGGATCTAGAAAATTTGCCAGAACATCTACAACCCAAGCAAGTGAACCAGTTTATGTAAGTGGCAGCAGTTTAGTTGTGACTACTCCAAGTTACAAAACACCGGAACCACCGACTACTCCAGACCCAGGCGGTGGTATGTTCTGTGCTCAGTTATTGATAATGGTGTCATATTTCAAGTGTTATGTTTTTCAGCAGACTTTAAATGTGAAGATGAAGGATTTTACCCACACCCACGCGATTGTAAGAAGTACTTTTGGTGTTTAAGTGGCCCATCTGAATTGGGAATTATTGCTCATCAATTTACCTGTCCTTCTGGGTTGTATTTCAATAAAGCAGCTTCGTCTTGTGACTACACTCAGAATGTTTTATGCAATAAAAAAAGCAAAACGACGACTTCTACAACTACAACTGAAGCTACTATTACTAAAGCTGATACCACTACGAAAGCTGTTCAGGAAATAACTAAGAAACCTGCATTCCTTTCTGTGTTTTCAACTAGACGTCCACCACCTAAGATTACGGCAGCTACAAGTAGGACGACATTTGTTTCAACAACCAAAACAAGTACGCCTGAATATGAGGTAGTGATAATAGTATAACATCAAAGTCACTTTAGTAATTTAAATTGATTACAGGGGGATGATTATGAAGAATATGAAGATGAGAATCTCAAGGAAAATACCGATAATGATTCCGATTCGGAAGATCCACAAGTTATTAAAGAACTACTGGAGTTGATTAAGAAGGCCGGCGGTATTGAAGAACTTGAAAAACAATTAAATCTCAAGGATGATGGGTCTGCTCTTCCAGAACCAGGATCAACAACTGCATCACCAATCAAACAAATATTGTATCAGAAAGTGTTGGCTAAAACAAAGTTGACCAACCCAATATCTCGACAAAACTCTATTAACTACAAAGCAGTGAGCAGAAACAGAAATAGTCGTGGACCACAAAATGAAGGACTCACAAATGAACACGGAGCAACAAAAACAGTTGGTAGACCAAAATATTCTACAATTTCTAGGGCAAGGTAAGAAAACATATAGTAAACAATTTTATTTAGTTTATTTTTACATAAAAATTTATGATTTAAGGGCAACTAGTATAGAAGAAACTCCTGAATTAGATGATGAAGGGGTAGTTGCAGTTAAAGAACAAGTCGCCACTATTCCAACTAAACCCAAGTATATCTCTTTGAGACGCAACCGAGTTTCAACTACTCCAGTTACAGTTGAAGAAACCAATGATGAGGATGACGAAGATGTAGCAGTTAAACCACCAGAGTTATCAACAACATCAAAAACTACTTATGTTACTTTGAGGAGATCGAGACCTACAACAACCACTGCGAAAACGGAAGAAGAACCTTTAGATAGGTACGTATTTATTTAATCTGCTAGGAATTTGAAGTTGTAGAGATTATATTTTTTGCAGGCTTGTTTTGGGAGAAGAAGAAGTTGATACTGCATCTCCAAACTACGTTATTCTGAACAGACAGAGATCTTCCACAACCCAAGTTACTACTTCCAAGTAAAATACAGACAGATTTATTGTTAAATGTTTATTATTAACTTTATTTTATAATAGGTATAAGGAAATCATACGTAGTACAACTGCATCAACACCAGTCACTGAACCAGAAGATAAAGAAGAAGGGATCCCCACAAATTTTGCATCACCAACGGTTGACACTAATTCAAAAATTACTAACACGCTTCTAACACTCATTAGCGATGAGGCATTAAATCATACATTAAGCGTTGAAACAACATCGCCACCATCTTCGCCACTCCCCATTTCGACTAGTTCAGAATATCCGAAAATCGAAATTATTGAGCCTCAATTGTTGGAACCCCGTCCATTCTCAATCAGTACGAATGCCAAGTTTATTCCATCAACTACTACAGCATCGACAACAACGAAAGTCGCATCGACATCAACAGCACCAACTATATCAAGAGTGGAGACGGATATCCCCAAGGTGAGTTCTAAGTCACTAAGAACACGACTGGTGGATGTTGCTAGCAATGTACAGACACAAACAAGATTTAGGATTAGGGGTACGGGACGTTTCATGATTAAAAACGACTCAGAAAAACAATCCAATCAAGAATCAGAATTCCAACAAGAGCACCACGACTACACTGAACGCCATTACAGACCTGAGACAGCGGTCTTTAGCGACCTGTCATCGCTAACTGCTGTTGATTTTGCTTTCAATGTAAATAATGCTAATAATGGCGGCAGACGGTCTCGTCCACGCACCACCACTAGCACTGTAGTTACATTTGCACCCACTAGCACCACTGATAACTCGTCATCCACCACAACATCATCACCTTCATCATCAACAACCACACAAGAAACAATCAAAACGGGTTCACGTACCTTGACTCTAGCACAAAAATATTTGGACAATTCACAGTTTGGTAGCAGTAGACGCCGACCGAAGACAACTACAACGGTTAGTGACGAAGGTGTAAATGTTAGAGTTAGGTCAACCACTGAGGAACCCAAAGTAACTAAGTTACAACGTATATCCTATCGTCGCTTACGGCCTGTTAGTATTGCTACGACTGCTACAACAGCGGAAGCAAGTCAAACGCGAAGATTCCGAGGACGAAGCACGACGCCATTGCCATATCGGCGAAGGAATGAAATTGATGCAAACAATTCCTATGATGAGGATGAAGAAAATATTAAACTATCAGAGAGTAATATATTGGAGAATAGTGATTTGAATCGTGCCAATACCAATGCCATTAAAGATGACTCAAAGGTTATTCCTAGGAAAGTCATCAAGAGAATTAGATATACCACTCCTAGTACAATAACCACAACCAAACTAGATGAGAAAGTGACAAGTGCCATCACAGAGAAAGTAAACGAAGAAATAGACAAAACATCTCCATTATCTAGTACTACTTTAAGTGGAGGTAGCACTGAACCAAATATAATTGTCAGAACCAGAGTTATTTTAAGAAAGATAACATCAACTACTCCTTCAACAACAACAGCAGAAGTTATTGAGGAGAAGGCCACAGAAGGTCAGAGGAAGTACAGAATTGTAAAACGTATTAGGCCCACTCCATCAACAACTACAACTGTTGCTGATGAAGAAATTTTAGAAGATGTAATACTTCCTAAAACAAGATTAATACCTGTTTCAAGCAATATCTACAATTCTTCATCTACCACAACAGAAAATCAAGTGTTCTTTACGGTAGACCAAAGTATAAATGCCTCAACTAGCATTACAACTGAAGCAGAGAAAATAGAGGAGTTGGAGACAGGTGAACCAGTGAAGGTTACATATGTATCCACTGAAAAAATAAAAGACTCTGATGATGATATAACTACTACTGAGCCTACAACTGATATGCCAGTCAGTTCTAGCACTGCATCAACTATTGCATACACCAATAAAATATACAAGTCTGCTGAAGATAGACCTAAGTTAGATTTGAAATCACGAGGTTTTACTGCTTCTCACATTGAATCCACGACCAAATCAGTCAATCGATTTGAAGGAAGATCAAAAAGACCATTCACTTTACGTCCAGTTAAAACTGAAGCTATTGAGGAATCTAGAAAGGAGGAACTAGATGATGTGGGATATGGCACAATAAAGCCATTTAGGAAACTGGAAAAGTCGACTTTACAAATACGACCACGATTTGGTGCGACTAGAAATGATGATATTGATAATTTGAAGGCAATCAGTAGTACATTTAGGAGTTTCAGCAGGACAGCTTATAAGTTTACTAAAGGCACAACTGAAGCTACTGTTAATAAGGATGTTGATCAAGAGGAAGAAGATGATACCTATATTGAAGATGATGATAAAGACAAGAGTATTGAGGAGTATGATGAAGAAATTGAAGAGAGTGAAGAACAAGGTGATAATCAAAATACAAGTTTCAGTCCAAACATAAACAGACCTTCATTGTTAAATCTATCCAATAGAAATCAAAGTCCAATTTTGAACACAGAGTCATCTACTCGCAAACCACATACATTCAATCCAAATAAAACCACAAAACAATTGAAAGCTACCACGAGAAATGGTTACAAAAGATTTACAAGTACAACACCATCAATTATCACTGCTGATTTAGCTAATATTAACGTAGAGGCACTAAATCAACGTAACAAACAATTGTTTACTAAAGCCAGGAAGATGAATACTCCATTTGCTGGTTCGACCAATCCAAGTGCGGCAACTGTGACTAGTTTAACTACAGTTGATTCAACTACTGACGAAATTGAACCAACCACAGATTTTACCACTGAAAAGTTAGATATTACTACATTTAGCAACGAAATTGAAACTTCTGATAAACTTACAACGACTGAACATTCAAGAACTCCAACTGATAAACCAACAACATTCTATCATATCTTTGCGGAAACTGAATCGTCTGTAACCGAAAACCAAGAAACACTTAATTCTTTAGATGCGGAAGTAGCAAACAACTTTGAAAAGTTAATAGAAGTAAACCGAATTGTAGAAATTAACGGGACTAAAAATGGTCCCCAGGTGGACCATCTTGGGGTTATCAATCGTGTGACCAATATTGAAGTAGTTAATGGCGATACGGATGAATCACAGATAGGCGAATTGAAGATTAATATCAATGGACCTAGAATTGAAACGGAATATTCGAATCCTCGAGGTAACACCCGTCAAGACAAAAAGTATGAAATTTATGGTGATAGCAAAGTTCTCAACTTCACACGTCAGAATCCCGAAATTGTTAATGCGAGAGCTGTTGAAATAATACCCAATCAAATTCAGATTGAAAGTAAATCCAATGTTAAGACTATCACGCCAAAACCTTTATTCAATAATGAAGTATCTACCATTGCCTTAGAAGGATTGTTCAGAACTGAAGCTCCAACGTTTGCTGAGATTTCCGCCGGAGAAAGTAAGGACGGCGATGAGCTCTTGGAGACTGAGCATTCTAAATACGTAAACGTTAAGATTTTGGATCAGGATATTGTGCGTGCGCAAAAAGCAATCATCGATCCAAAGGCTAAATTTGTGCCGCTGAAGATTCTTGCAGATGAGTTAAGTGACGTGAAAGCTCAAGTAGTGGAGGTTGCTAGGAATGATAAGGAAGTTATAAAAATTGCCCCGATTGCTGTGGCTGTACATAAGAATGAAAAAAGGGTTTAAGGTGTGAATGGGAAGAAGGCTATAAAAATTAGGATTGTTTGTGCTAGTCAAACCTAAGATACAATAGTTTTTAAAAGGAAACCACAAAGTTAAATCCGGTTAGAGCAAGATTTGGTTTTAAATGTACAGATATTCTATTAGCAGTCGTAATTAACGGATTCATTATTTGACAGTACATCAAAATATTTTATTCACAATCAGCTTATTCAATTTGTTCTAATAAATTTATTAGATTTTTAACGGTTGTTATTTGTTTAACTTATGCTTAATGTTACTATTCTCAATGAAAATTGTTAAAAAATCTGAAATTTCATTTAAAATTAGAAAGGCACTTTCAATTACTATAACTAATGAAATGATAAAGTTTCATGATTTATTGGCGCGTACAAATTACGGACAAAAACGTGTCTCCTGTCTCCAATCAACCAACCATCATGACCTAAATTTGCGAGTAATTTCCACATCCAGTCTACCATACTGCGTGAAAACCCGCGTTTGATTAATGTAATCATGTGTATATATCTATAGATTTCGAAATGAGAAAACAGAAATTCTCTCCGAGTGTTTTGCATTTAAAGCATTTATCATGTCCATGCTGCCATACTGCTTTCTAATCACTGGATTGCTTGTGAAACTCGCCATACAAACGCTATGTTTGTTTCTACATATCTCAAATTCTTCTCAAAAGCATGCCAGGTGACAAAATGTACATAGTGTAAAAGTTGACTGGCCAAATTGATGCTAATCACCGCGCGCACCTCTCTAGCACCTGATGTGTAATTAAGGTGGTAAACCACGTGCTCGTTTCTCATGTGAATGTTTTTTCAGACATCGAAACACCCACTGATGCCACTTGTTATCAAACTAACCAAGTTTTTCTTGCTGTAAGCAGTAGTGAGTAGTTAGTTGCTTCACAATTTACTTGAAAATCCAATAATAATCATACCAAAACTAACTATTTGTGTCTATGCTCTATTGACTATTGTAAGCCATATACGTAATTAGTATCTATTTCAATTTAACAATAACATTTAGTTTGTGAGTTACATGCACTTAGCTGTAGAACTAAGGTAATTACTGTATTGTTGATCGACATTGTAAAATTGTTGTTAGGCCAGTATGTGCAAGTATTCGTTGCTAACAAAACGTGTACATGTTGTTGTTCAATTAAGAATACATGTTAAATATATATTGTATTTATATGTAACTGAATCTTCCTTTTTCTTGTCTCAATTACTGATGCAGATCGATGCTAATGTTGAAATGTTGAAATGCTGATGGGCAGCTATATGTAGACTTAATTAGCTTTCTCTTTCGCATATGATTACTAACTTGTTCAGAATAATTCATCAGATATCTTCCAAGATTGGCATGACGTCTTGCAACAGGAATGTCGAGAACGAAGATGCTGCGGTAAATGCAACTCAACATGGGTGCGATTAGTTATAATAGTCCTGGATAGTAAATGTCATAGTATGGAATGTGAAACGTATCTAGAACCCACATGCTTTGTGTGCAAACATAAAACCAACAAGATAGACATCACGAGCTTCAACAATAAATTCGTGACATTTAAAGTAAAAAGACCTTGGAGTTCTTGGTATAAATTTGATTTAAGTTTAATTGATTATTGGAGCATTCACCAATTTAATGTTTGGGGATACTTACCTTGACTTACAAAAGGTTTTTTCAAAGGCTTCTTTATTTTGATTAAATCTTAACAGAAATTGGTACAATATCTTAATTATTTATACACTTATTTTGCATTTGTCTGGTTGCCTTGCATCTGATTAATAATAATCTAATAATAGTATGCTAATTAATTTCTACAATTATAGAGATCAAGAAGACCTGGGATACGTTTCCGCCCAGAAAATCGTCGAACTAGCACTCTACCACTGCAGACCACATCCTCGCCGTCTTCGCAGCGCACTGTGCTTCGAACAAGACCAACGCGAAGACCCGCACATACCAGGACCACAGCCACAACTGAAAGTTCAGGTAAGTATTATATCTTTTTGAGTTTCGCGATGAAATTGATCCCCACTTTCGCAATGTTTATTCAATTCGTTTTGGTGCATGCCTTGTGCTACTTGCAACATTTGCGGTTTTATTCTTTCTCCGATTGGAAATACCGCTTTGCACATTAATCGACGCCATTAGCAATGTTACAAAACATTCAACAATCCGTGACTGTTTTCGTTATTTATTCATGCGTGCAATACACAAGGAAAACAACGTGAATAATTGAATAAGAAAAAACGGAAGTTGGAAATAATTTATGGTCTCTGATTCAGAAGAAGCGATATTATCATGTCAATTACTGTGATTACTGTTTTAATTGCAGCATCTGTTCCGGTAGGAAATCGACTGCCTTCAAGAGTATCTAATCGTTTTAGATCAGCAACTAGACGACGTATTCTTGTAACAACCACTTCTACAACTCCTTTAATAGCTACAATTCAGAAGTCACCGAAATTATTCCAAGATCAAAGTATAGAATCAACTATTGAACATTCCAAGGAAGATCATACTGCAGCAGAAGCTCATCAAAAACGCAGCGAAACTACAGAACTGGCAGATGTTGCTCAAGCTTTGAATCATATTCAAAAAGCTCCACTTCCAGCAACACCTAAAACTCATTCTGATCGTGAAGTTCGGAAATTCCAAAGTCAAACAGCTAATAGCATCCTGACTGATGACAAACCAATATATCCTCTGTCCTATGACCAACAATTAGAAAGAGTTGAAATTTCATCACCTCGTCCATTCTTACCAGCATCTTCTGAACCACCTCTTCCTATGACTGCTACTACCAGACGATTCAAAGCCTCGAAAGCAACTGTTGCCCCAATATTTAAATCCTCACAACATCAAATATTTGATAAGCTCCCTTCTGGTGTGCAAGCCTATACTTACAAACCTATAACTGACTATGACTATTATGATGATGGGAATCCACGTATTTCAATTCCAGAACACAGTAAAGTTCTAATTCATAGTTCAGGTGTTATTGAATGCCTAGATCAAGGTAATTTCCCACATCCAGTCAGTTGCAAAAAGTTTATTTCCTGTGCCAAGATGGAGACTGGTGATGTACTTGGTTGGGAGTATACTTGTCCAAAGAATCTGAGTTTTGACCCAATTGGCGGGATTTGCAATTGGTCCGCCGGTCTGGGGTGCAATGAACAATAATTTCTTGCTTGATAAACAGCGGCCATACGTGCAGAAATGTTGATTTTATTTTAATATAAACAAAACATTATTTCTGTACAATAAGATATGATATTGCAGCTATTTAATAAATAATGTTAATGATTTATTTATTGTATAAATGGTCTGTTTAAAATTGTGCAATTATTAATGTAATTATTTGATTATAATTATAATTAATAGGAAAACCTTTTTGTAAAGAAGTAAGTTTTAACACGTGTGTCTATAGGAATTCATCAAAAGTAAGGGAATAATTTATAGTTTATTTCTATATATTGGGAATTGATAATAAATAAGTTGTAGATCTTTTTAATATTTCAACGTTTATTCCAAATATTTACTGAACATTAATAACAATTTTGTTTATCTTGGATTTTGAAGTTTGGCATTATTACTGACTGCAGTTTGCATTAGCAGGCCAATCGCACACTTCCATATCTTGCTTGAAGTGCAATCCAAGTGGACAATCTTTCTCCCAGTTACCATCATTGGCGCAGTGACAAAACTTGGTGCAATCACCGGGAAATGCGAAATGGTTGTTACGTTCAATTGGGACTACATTAGGGCATACATTGTCGCAAGTACCGGTTGGTAGAGGAGCCTCAGTGGGTTCGGGGGCAGCAGATGATGCATCAGAGGTGGAAGGAGTTTCCTCACATTGAGCTTTTTCCGGCCAATCACATGCATTAATAGATGGGTTAAAATGCAGATTGACGGGGCAGTTTCTTGCCCAACTTCCACTCACAGCACAATGGCAGTACTTTTCGCAGTTTCCAGGGAATGGTATCATATTTGGGTTGTCAGCGGAATAGGCAGCTGGACATACGGATTCACATTCATCACTAACAGAAGGTGATTTGGAAGTTGTAGGCTCAGTGGTGGTTGGTGTTTCTTCGGTTGAGGAAGTTGGGGCATCTACACATTGAGCTTTAGCGGGCCAGTCACAAGCATTGATGATTGGGTTAAAGTGGAGATTGGCCGGGCATTTCCTTTCCCAGTTACCGTTAACAGCGCAATGGCAATACTTGTCACAGTTTCCAGGGAATGGTACCATAGATCTGTTTTCATTGGAATAGACGGGACACACGGAATCACAATAGTTGTCACCAGAAGGTGCTTTAGTAGGTGCTGGTGGCGCAATAGTTGTGCTTTCGGAAGGAGAACCTGGAAAGATATGACAGACGACGTTCTTCTCCCAGTCGCAGTTACCAGTATCAGGGTTGAAGAAGAGTCCTTTGGAACATTCCCGGACAGTCATGTTACCATGATCGCAATCGCAATAATGTTGGCAATTATTTAAGTTGAGAGTGTTAAAGCAGTCGGACGGGCCACAATATAAATCATTGCAACCGTTTTCGGTATCTGTGGAATTATCTGAAGGATCGGTAACTTCACCGCTTTCAGGGATGGTACCTTCTTCGCATCTAGCTACTCCAGGCCAATCACACACTTTGGTCAAGTTGTTAAAGTGGAGATAAGGTGGGCACTCCTTTTTCCAGTTTCCATTATTGGCACAATGGCAAAATATACTGCAATTACCAGCGTAGGGTAAATGGAAGTTTTCGACGATTGGATTATCAGGTGGGCAAATTGCATCGCACACAGGATCAGGAATTGGACCCAGGGTAGCATAAGCTACCTGTGCGATGACAGCCACGCACACAATGTAGGAGACAACTACAGAATTAAATAAGTACATATCAAAATATAGTTTACAATTAATAAACGCTTGTTTTCTATTTACCTCTCATATTTAAACTATTCGTGTGCGTTAATCGACTAATAATTCCACTATTGATAATGTTCTTGGTCGATGGTATCTCGGGAATATCAGCCAGATTGATCCTACACAACATTTTATACTTTCAGTTGAGGTAACAATCAACGCAAATTACAAATGTATTTGTTATCAGCAGGAAACTTCAAATTGAACGCCGATTGATAGGACGTGAATGAAAAATACTTCAATCGAGATGATCAAATGCTCCGTCTAAATAATCAAAGAATATATCATCGGCGTATTTAGTAATTGTAATCCCTCTAGGTATCATAAATCATTGTTTTATCTTAAAACGACTAGTGAGATTAGATTGGATTATGATTATATTAGTTCCATTGACTAAAAATTGTAAAATCCATATAATACAAAGAGCAAAAGTCATAGGAACTATTAGACATTGGGTTTTTTTTAATATTTGGTCGTTAGTACGAATATTCTAGACCTTTGTAACGCAATATTCATATAAACTAAAATTATGTTGTCATCAAATGTTTTACTAAACATTAATGAAATGAGTACACATTTAAATTTAATTATTATTGAAGAAAACAAGTTTTTATTGCAAAATAGACATTAAAATGAACTCATATAAACAGCTTGATAATATACTGCTTTTGTTTTGTTACTACATTGTTACAAGAATGGTAAATTTTCCAAAATGAAAATTGAATTTCTATTTGGATATTTCTTAATCATCCAGGTAAATATATATTATATATGTACAATTAGTTTAATTGTATCAAAATAATGTATAAAGGCAACTGGATATGCTGCATCTTTTCTAACAACAACTACAATATCAACCCCAAAAATGACCAATACAAGTCTCAATAATGCAACGACTATTTTGTGCACTTCAATCAAAATACATGACTTCATAAATATTGGATCCACCTTTATACCAGATATGATGAACTGTACAAACAAAGTGAGTGATTTGGGTAATGATTTCCTGGTCGCAATGAAAAACTTCTACTATTATAACTTTGCTGATTTTCACCATGAATTTGATCAGAGAGCTATCTGCAATAATCGTATTTGTTCTACTTCTGATATGCAACATCTTGTCAGTCATCTTTTACGATTACGAGCTGAAATGATGGACATGCTAGATATTATCAAATATTGGGGTACAATGCGTAAATCTGCTACGAGATGTGCTTACAAAGTTCTGCAAAAATTTGTCAATGGTGCATCAATTGCAATTGCTTGCCCAGCTTAATTAAAGTGCAGTTATATTGTTTATATACCCAACTCCACGCAATTTAAATTTAAATACATATTGTTTGTTTAATTAGCAAAGTTGGGTATGGTTGTTATTCTATATTGAAAGAAGAGTATTTGTTTTAATCTCTTATTTATGGTTATGAATAAACAACAATGTGAAGCACATAATTGGTGTTAGTTTACTTTTATTTTAATAACACAATTTAATCGCTTTTAAACTTTCAAAAAGTTCATTTGATTCACAGCGCTACACAAATATCTACGGTCAGAATTGCAGGTTACGACAAATATTTGAGGCTAGGTCACAATATTTTCTTCATTTTGAGTAAATATCAATTTAAATAAATAATAATGCTTTGCAGCAAGTTACGACAAGTGAGAACAATCTCAAATCCTCTCAAATCGTACCAATGTCTATCAACCCTTGTACAGCCACTTCAAACGGAACAAAAAGCAGGTAATAATTTAATGCAGCTCTTGGATTGGTTTATTTTATATTCTACCCATTTTGCAATTGTTTCAGTTACCCGCGGATCAAAAGAGATGGACATTCTAAAACATCCAGATTATTTCCAAGTTCACAACTTGTTTACAGTCAAAGACTTGTTTAATGCCAGAGTTCACTATGGTCATAAAGTTGGTTCCCTTGATGAACGAATGCTGCCATACATTTATGGTGCTAGATTAGGCCATACTATATTTGATTTGGACAAAACAGCAGAATACTTAAGACTTGCATTAAATATTACAGCCCATATTGCATACAGAGAAGGAATTATTTTATTCATTCATCGAGGTGCACAAAACATGCACTTAGTAGAAAAGACTGCAAAAGAATGTGGAGAGTATGCTCATACAAGATTCTGGAGAGGTGGTATTTTTACCAATGCAAATAAACAGTTTGGTGCTGTAACCAGATTACCTGACCTATGTATTTTTCTAAATACTCTAAACAATGTGTTGCTGCAGCACACAGCTGTGAGAGATGCAGCAAAAATGGCTATTGCAACAATTGGTGTAGTTGATTCAAATTGTAATCCAAATCTAATTACTTATCCAGTGCCTGGAAATGATGATACCCCAGCAGCTATTGAACTTTATTGCAAATTGTTCAAAGCTGCAATTTTAAGAGGAAAGGAAAAAAGAAAAGAAGGTCTAGAAAAAAATTAGTCATTTGTGGTATAGATAAATATATAAATCTTTCTTTTGCTGGTATTGTGTCTGGATTGTTTTTGTCTGCATACCAAACTGATTGGCAATAATTGTACATCAGATAATTTGTTTAAGTGAACTGAAAACAAAGAAAGGATGGCCTCACATGTACCCCAAAAGCCGATTCGTCAGGTAATATATATCTAGCGAAATTGTTTTGTGTACATTTGACGCCGCGCATTGTACGTTTCACATCTGGGAAGATACATCTCTTTATGTTGAGTTTAATCAAATAGCTTAAATAAAATGTTTTATAGCATTTCTTGTGTCTAGTGTAAAGTATAAATAGATTGTACTAATCTTTGGTTTAGTTGTATATCTATGGGGAACGTTATTATTGTTTCGCTGGTATAATACATTGTAATAATGCTGTAGGGGTTCACATGAACCCCTACAATCATTTGGCACGGATGCAGCGTCAGTACTACGTTGCAGGAACGCCACGCACGTACCGAACGCACAAGCGCCGCGTCCCTATAAAAAGGCAGAGTCTTCCTTCAGTACGGGGAGTCCGGCGCAGCAAGTCTTTCCTGGTCATCCACAGCGGTCAATCCAGCAGTTGGTTTCGGTCATCCGCCGCGCTCGGTCTAGGAGATCCATCCACCGTATTCAGATTGGGTGAACCACACGAGTCAAGGTTGCTTCCATCATCCACCCGATCAAGAAACTTCATCACCGCGCAACAACTTCCCCGTGATCACCACCACGCACCCGTTTGCTACAACGCTTACTCAATCACAATCAGCCCAACAACAAGCACGCACAACCTTCCACAGTGCAATAAATCTATAGGTTTATAATCAGGAATCATTCTGTACTTATTACTTTTTCTACTTTTGTTAGTTTCAAAGTCACCGAATGTAGCCAACATCAGTGAAATACTTAAAGAATTAGCAATTTAAATTTCATCTATGTTGTATATTGTTATAAGTTAAAATTGGGTGATTTGGAGTGAAGACGTAGTGTAATTCTTGTATACGATTTACTGCTTTCTGTTTGCTTAAACTAGCTAAACTATCGTTGTTTAGTTGATTTTCTTTATGAAGTGTCTGATATTTATTGTAATAAACTGACTTTGACACTTACTAAATATTTTGTGTTACAATAACATTTTCGGCATTTCTTTCATGCCTTCTTCAGTTTCATTGATGTCATTACGTCGGTTACTTTTTTGCCTCGGTAAACTGAAGAGTGCAATTTGCGGAAAACCTTATTATAATAGCAAATATTAAATAAGTATCAACATAAACTCAGCTATATACCAATAACTAAACTAGCTTTAACGATGATCGTTTATTGTATCAGGCTGACAACAAAAATAGTATTGCATTAACTATTCTTTGTCGTCAGCCTCGGTATCCCTAACGTTCTGGAGTTTATTTTATTTTTGTTCTGTCAAACATCATTGTGAAAATTCCATTGTTTTATAATACAACTTTAACTATGTTAATAATGTATATTACATTAATAAAAGAAAATTTCTATCAATCTATAACCACTTTTTTTTGAATCAACAACTCTTTTTTTTCGGCATTAAATAATTTTTTTTAGGATCACAAACTAAAATTATTAATTATAAATAAACTATAAATAAGAAATTTCTCAGATGTCCAGTAAGAACCTAGTTTGTTATGTTAATGATGTCCACACCGACCGAGCCGTGGTTTTGGGTTTGATACCCAAAGCAGCAACGCTTTCAAAGAAAATTGGGATCATTCCAACTTACATTGGGCTAAGGGGAAAATAATTAGAATAGTTTTCATATTTATTTAGTTTGTTTTTGAACCTACACAATATATATATATATATATATATATATATCTGTCGTTGTTGGCTACGTAGTCAGTAGTTTGGCTTAGTGGTGTGGTGGTAGGCATTGCGACCCGGGAGTCTTGGGTTCGATCCTCAGCCCGGGAGAGGGCATTTTACAGAAACTTTAAATAATCGAACAACATGGTTCGTTCGACAACGATGAGGCTTCAGCCGGCAGAGCCGGCGAAGCCTCATCAACGGCTATGCCGGCTCTGCCGGCATAGCCGTTAATGAGATCGCGCTACGCGCGATCTCTAAGACTGTCTTACGAAGTTCAAAACTCTGAGCCTCCCTTTTGGGGAGGCTCCTCTGCCTTTCTGGCATCACACTTTATTTATACAACTCTGTAGCGTACATCTTTTAGATGTTGGAATCCGGGAATTTTCTAAGTCTTTTTTAACTGTAGGCAACCCATCATATTTATTTATTTGAATTTCTATTGGTGTAATGGAACACTTCATAAGCACAATGCAACTCGGAGTTATTTCAATTTTCTTGAAAAGCACTACCGATGTCGAGGATCGAACCCAACAACCCATGTTCACCAACCAACAACATACCTACTACACCAGAGTAGGCTATAGCTATCACTTTGAGAATTCTGCTATTTATAATCATAATTAATAGTTGAAAATAATAAGGGGCTGGAAAACAACGTAAGACAACTTTAGATTTAATTTTATTGAAGTGCTAAATACTACTTACATTAATAAAAATTGGTGATAGTACAAAACAAAGTAACTCAATAACTAGAGTAAAGACAAATAAACAATTGAACTTTTAAAATTAACTTTGCGTTGTTATCAGCCGGATAAACACATAACTTATGGTTGTAATGAACCAAAGTAAAATACGAACAATGACGTAAATAAAGAAAAATAACTGGTAATATAAACACGATGTCTTTATTTTTTATCTTTGAAATATAATAAATAAATTGGTAATGTGGTAATCCTAGTACGATGAAGGTTGTGAATGCAGTAGTGAATTGGATGCGGTGTTCTATTTAAGCACGTTTTGACTCTAAAAAGTAACAAAAACACAATAAATTGTAACCGCTGTGTATTAATAATATCAGGTCACTAGATCTCTGGAGGTAGACAATGTTGATTAATCTTATATTGTACCAGAAATTGACCACTAACACCCGACGGAACACTGACACCATTTCACATGCATTAAAGTACCCAGTAGATGTGTATATCAATTGTTTACAACGTGCTTAGAGGAACATCTTAAATAACTGCATCATGTCGCAAACTGATCAGTTAATAGTCATAATTGAGCACGAAGAGATGCATGTGCATCTACCAACAACCGAGGTGAAAGTGGCAAGCACAGCGGTGAATGTAAAGGTGCGCAGTGTATCGTAATCGTTGCCGCGAATGTAAACAATAACAAAGTGGGTCCTCTTGTTTTATGCGGACCCGCTCTAACATAAAATACATTCCACAGTGTGCACCTTCTTATACTAGTTATAATAATAATTGTAGAAAGACGTAGCTATTATTATTATTGTGTTGGGCCGTGGGCTACTCGGTGGCGGGTCGGTGACGGCTCTGTCCTTTAGCTTGGGTGCTTCTTCTTGGAGTGTAGCAACTTCTAAAGTCATCAGCCTCGACTCTCTTTTTCGTAGGTAATCGAGGTGTGACCTCGTAGATGGCTCTAATCGCAGCAACGCATATAACGCTCAACACACAAGGGTGGAATGAAAGCAATAACTTTACGAGTTACTAGTAAACTGGGAATTTATTTCTTACAAGATTCACACGCATTGATATCTACCAAGTGCTGTACTGTATTATAACTGCAATTATAATGGTCTCATTGCAATTACAATTATAATTGTTTAACTTCTGCTCCTGCATTTTTAACACTGTCAGAAGTGGAAGAATATGGTAGTGGTTGGCACTCAAACACTCAAGTAAAACCTAATAATAATCTAGCAATCAACCTGACAATAAATATACTAAAGAAAACTAAACTAAGTTGCAATGCTACTTCACAATGCTCTTACGATAAATTACGTCTAATGGAATTAAACAGAGACTGTGTGAACCCCATTCGTATTAAAAGCGATAAATTTGTCAATGTAATGCAATTATTTAAACAATATATTAAATAGTGGCTAATGCTTTCTGCATATGATCTGAAATAATACAAGCTTTATATCTATGTGTCCATAAAGTAGTTAAAACTTGGCATATATTAAAAGCAACGCTCCTGTATCTTTTACTACGTAACTAACCTGATTTTTATTTAATCTCAAACAGCGTACAATGTCCTTTTTTTATTTAAGATGAGTTATTGAGGTATAAGGTTATTGAGAGCTAGATGAATGCCGAATATCTTAATTTATAGCCACCAAGCTTCTCCATCGGTCTGAATTACTTAATTACATCTTAGTTAATTAAAAATACCTTTAAGTAAAGGTCAAAGTTGTTTATTTGTCAAAAATTTCAAGAATTCGCGTCGAAAAATGGCTCTGCCACGAAAATTATTAGGGCGAGATGAATGCAGAATAACATTAATTAACTTATGTTCCATCCAACTTATTTCGCCTGCAAAAAATTCTGTAAAATTGACCCAATGCAACAAAAATTAAGAACCGTCGAGTTCATTTTTAAGGTATTTCTCACCATATTAAAAATAATAAATAAACAAGGTTCGAAGGAGCAAGACCATCCTTTTCAAAAGAATGTGATTTCTCTGCGCAATGCCTCCACTTCAATCTTCGATACCAATTCAACAATCTGATGTCCTAATTTTTAATATAAATATTCTTGGCTGTTATTCTGCCAGTTTCAGACTATTTCTTGATAATGTGTGCACTAAGCGACCTTAAAGCATTGTAGAAAGGCTGTAATATTCAATTGGGTATCAGGAGTAATAGGTAAACTGAGAGGTGTTAACTGCGCAAAATCCCAGCATAAGTCAGCACAGGTAACCAATCAATGCATAATGTAAATATCCACCTCTTCTCGCGCTTGCTGGACCATCCCAGATGTCCAATATCATTGGAATAGGCCTGCAGCTACTTAAACAATAACCCCAACGAAGCATAGGTACTCGATGGAGAGAATGGCACGTGTTTATTTGACTGGACCATCCCATACAAACTTGCTAGTTTTAGAAACATGGTTATCACCAATCGACACATTGCATTTACTCTTATACGTCACCAGATTTACCTCTCCCGTATTACTTTATTGCATGTGTTAATATAACATTCCACAATGAGTGTGAATCCGAACATTATCTAACTTAACATCTAAGATGCAAGAATTGGTCCCGCGGCGAGCTCAGTCTTATCAGCAGATAAGAAATGGAATGCGTTGGCGCAGTGCAACTGTCACACGATTATTTATAATCCTAACTAAATGGAATGTTTCTACTAAATATTTATATCTTCGCATTACGGCAATCACTAATCAGTATATTGCTTACTGCGCTCTTTAAGAAACAGGTACAACTGCCATAAGCAGCAATACAAAGCAAAACAACATAATCCAAAAGATATGTCAATAGAATTGCAGTTAAGCAAGATTGGCAATTTACACCACAATTAATATTGTAGTTTTCTAAATGAATCATTTTAACATTCCATTAAACATGTTGTCACTTTTCAACACAGCGCTGTCGCCGCATGTAAAACAGAGTTAATACGTATGGTAGAACGCACAACTGGTGAAGACATCTCACGTTTATATCCAAATAATAGAAAAATTTAAATATTCCTAGAAATCTGGAAAACAAAGAGTAATCTACAAAATTGTAGCCATCTACAAAAGCAGTAAAATCTGCGCTACTTCTTATCCTGTTGTTGAAATAGGCTTACCTGCGCCGAACGTAGAGGTCCACACCTAACGAGCGTTCCACACACACCCAAATTCTATTTTCCTCTCAGTTACACTCAAAGACTTCACATATCCTGAAACTTTTAGTGGAACACCAACTAACCAAAATCCATGTATAATTAATTATCCCATAACTATTTAATTTTTGAAAAAGTAATTAATTTAGCGTAACTTCCCTTTTCTTTTGTACAAAACATTAATTATAAATACAACTATTTCCATTAACATCGCCATCATAATAATCAGACCTACTTCGTTTAATTTGCTTTGTTTATACTAGTACTCTGGATCTTTATATACGTCGTTGATAATTGTAACTGCTTTATCAGCAAATCCACTTCAAAAAATATTAGACACAAATTAGTAATTTAGTAATTTAATTCAGCCAAATTCTTAATATTCTAAGAATAAAAGTGAACCGAAAGTATATATATTATATTGAAATCTCAGAAAAATAAATTTTAAAAAATGAGTAGTTATTTAGTGTAAATAAAAATAAATTGGTTCATTAGGTTGCTTCTTGTTAACGAATTATTGCACACCATCGCAAACCACAATGCACACATCGATTTAGGTCGTTTCGGTGGTTCAGGCCTTTCCGACCAGTCGTTGTTTTACCTTATGCTGCAGTTGCTTTCAACTGAATAGTAGGTTGCACGTTGTTGTAATTATTGTTGTGTGGTTCATAGTAAGTCAGCTGTAAAACTATATACTTTATATTATATATATACATTAGATGTGACATTCGTTTTGTCAACATAGAAATATTATATATAAATATCTGCGATGAGTGATTTTATGGCTGATGGTGAGCCTTCATTCAAAAATCCGGATTTAATTGAAAATGACCTACAATCTCATGAATTTCTTCTAAGCTCACTACTACCCAACTCTGATGCATTGTGCAGTGAAGATGACATTAACTGGGCTTTTAATGATACCCAAATATACGCAAACAGTCAGAATAAGTCAACCTATACACAACAGCTACAAAGAGAAGAAGAAAATGAACAAAATATATCAATCAGCATAAATGGAACCATTATTAATACAAATGCAGTTACTTCCAATATGTTATTACCAAATGATGTATTGTCATTGACTACGAAGCATGAGATTGATCCACAAGTAACATATTTAAATCCTCAAGATATGCTGAATTCTCCAGACACAATTTATCAAAGGGAAAATCAGAATCTATGTTCTGATATCAATGAACAAATTGAGCTGGTTACAGCTAACAAGTGTAAATTGTGTGGGCAACTATTTGAACAGTATTGTGATATCATCAAGCATATAGAAACTGTACATGGTGGTTTAATGATACAACCAGGATCAGAGAATTTCAAATCGAACGATAAAGAAGATGACACAGCTACAACAAATCTATATTTGTGTGGAAAGTGTGATTCAAAGAGTATTGCATATGAAAGTATTGAGCAACTAAAACAGCACATGATTAGTAGTCATAATTTAGCCAATAGAGAATCCAATCAGACTGCTAATCTAATAAATGATGATTTATTAGATGAAGAATTACTGAAGAAAATGATTCATAATCAAGAAATTGCTAATAAGCGAGTGAAATGTATGATTAAAGGATGTGATAATAGCTTTGCAAGTAGAGAAGTAATGTTAGAACATTTAAGATACCACACAGAGGGCATGAAAAAGAAGTTCAAATGCCCAGTCTGTGATAAACTCTTCTTTATTTGGCGAACTTGCCGCGCGCATATATGGAAAATGCATAAAATTGATGTTGGACTGTATGAATGCCCAATGTGCAATACTTTTAAATGTCTTGCACCCTGTATGATTATTTCATTTCAATGTGACCTTACCTAATATGTTAATTTTAGATGACCTGTTGGTTCATATGAAAATCCACAGTAATCCTAAGAACTTCAAACCTTTTTTATGTTCTACCTGTGGGGTGCAATTCAATAGATTAGCAGAATTACAAAATCATTCAAAAACTCACCTGACAACTAAATCTTGGAATGTAAACTGCAACAAATGTGATAAATCGTTTGCCAATAATAAATATCTCAAGAGGCACATTCAATCTGTGCATGATAAATATAAACCGTTTGTTTGCAATATTTGCGGACACAAATGTGCGAGGAAATCTATGTTAGATGTAAGTAAATTCCATATTTTAACATGTTGTACTTTAGCATGTACCTTTTACAGTTGCATTTAAGGCAGCACACAGGTGAGAAACCTTACAAATGTGAACTTTGTGAATTTAAAACCGGAGATCATAATTCCTTTAGAAGGCACAGTCTACGACATTCTGGGGTACCGGCAGCATTGAAATTCTTTTCAAATTAACATACTGTAAACGTGCTTTTAGCTAACTCAATACAAATGCCAGTATTGTGTTTACACAGCAATCCAAAGCAACCCATTAAAGATCCACATGAAAAAGAAGCATCCAGGGAAAGATGGAATATTTAGTTGTCAAACATGTTCCTACAATACTGTTAGTGAAAAGCTATATAAACAGCATATTGAGAAGCACAACAGTGATAAACCACCAAATAGTATGTTAATATTACAATTTCGAACTTATTCTAATAGAAATCATTAGTTCCAGATGAGACCAATGGAATTGGCCATACAGCAAACTCAACTCTGTCAAATGCCGAAGATGAAGAAACTCAAATAGGTCTCTTTCCTGATCATCTGGAGGACACTGTTGATACTGGTGGTATAACAATTCCCGCAATAGAAACGAACTGATTCTTATTTGGGTATAGTTTACACTTTACATATCAATTGATATACAATATGCCACCAACTGTTTGGCTAAAAAAAAACTTATTATATTCAATAACAATTAATTCTTTGTAACATAAGAACTTCCTTTCTAAATATAGACATTTAAGCCAATTACGGAGTGAATTAGCGACCAGTTTATCAATAAGATCAAATTCCAACAATGGGTTTAGGGCGCGATTTGAATAAAATCTTCCTTCTGACAATTGTCTGTACAATAAATTCAGTCCCATCTGATGATTTTTCTCGTTTTAATAAGGCAAAAGGTTTCTCCATCGTCATTTCCTGCCCAAATAATAAGTGATGCCCGATTATTAACAGCGGGGTTCCGGTCTTTGTGAAGTGAAGGTCGCCAACAAATTGGGCCTCCTGAGATTCTCCGTTCGGGGATTTCAAATCACCTTGGAGTTCGATAATTGCGTAGTTGTTTTCCAATTGATCCGACCTGCAGAGAAACATGAATGTTAGTACTTACCAATAAATACATTTCTAAAAATTTTACTCTATAAAAATTGATATGGCTAATAGGTGGGTGAGTTGGTGAAATCGTGGGTTTAGGTGTATCGGAACTTTTTAAACAGCGGATGTTTGTTAACATTATTTGAAGATCGTTTGGTTTCATAGTAAACAGCGTCATCTGCTCCAGACATAGATCCCATATGTCCTTGTCTTCTGTTTGCAAAGCCACTCCGAGGAGCACCTTCTCCCGGAATTCGCTCATCTTCACAATCAATGTCGCTTGCAGCAAGGACCTTTAAAGTAAAGCATTAATATAATGTTAATTTCGAAACGTTTCTTTACCTGTTGTAATAATTGTCCTTGCTCCTCCCTAGTTTTATACAACATTTCAGGCTCCTCTTCCATTCCTGCCAGTTTTGTGATTACTTTATAGCTGTAACCCTGGTTAACTAAAAATCTCTGACGCTTCCTCGAATAATTCATCTCCATCGTGTCTTGAGAGACCAGAGTATAGAAAAACGCATTGTATTCCTCGGCAATAGCTCCTTTCTTTGCCCTCAAAATTCTTCCCAAACGCTGAGCTTCCTGTCTTCTTGAACCGCCATGTGAAGATATCTGAATCAAGACATTGGCTTCTGGAAGATCGAATGAAGTATCAGCCACTTTACTGACGAAAATTGTGTTAACCTTAGGATTGAATTTAAAGTTCTGTAGAATTTGAATACGCTCGCTTTGTGATGTTGGCCCATAAATATATGGTTTATTCATCTTGATGGCATAATGTTTCAAAGCGAATACGTTATCAGAGAACACAATAGTCTTATCACCTCTTCTTTCGTGATATTTGATGAGGTACTGTGTTGCCCTGAATTTATGAGGATTCATAACATATAACAAGAGACGCTTACTTGTACGGCAAACAAGATACTCCCTATAAAATTCCGGAGTCATAGGACACCAGACCTCTGCACATTGGACTCTTGCAATATATCCTCTCTTTTGCAACTCCAACCAATTAGCTTCATATAACTTGGGGCCAATGAGGAAGTTCAAATCGGCAATTTTGTCATCCTCACGAAGCAACGTAGCGGTCAATCCAAGCTTGGAATGACTCTGGACAATAGTCAACACCCTTCTGAACATTTTCGCCGGGATGGTATGTACTTCATCAAGTACCATAATACCCCATTCCTGCTCTTGCAACCACTTCATTGTCTGCTCTGCTTCCCACGATCTTCTTTGTGTATGGGTTATCATTGAATATGTAGTGATCAAGATTCCACAACCCATTGGTTTGTCTTTGGCTTCAGAGGTAAATCTACAGATCATACTATCATCTGCAGTACTCCACATTTTGAATTGCTGCTTCCATTGTTCAACTGATACACCAGAGTTGCACAAAACTAACGCCCGCTTTCGCACAGTACAGCAAGCTGTGACTCCGACAAGTGATTTACCAGCACCACAAGGAAGTACAATCACACCCGAGCGGGCACGTCCATTACCAAACATTTTCCTTAAACTCTTTTCTTGGTATGGCCTCAATACAGCAGATGGCTTTAAATCATAGTTTATGTCTGGATTCACAGTATCATTACGAAAATCGTACTCCGCAAGTAACGGATGCTCTAATTCAATGCAACGTTTCTGAATTACCTCAATCTTTTCTTGATTGACTTCAAATGACACAGTATTGAGACTTGTCTCTTCTTCATCCTCATCATTATCCAGCTTATCATAGAATTTGGTAATATCATCAGGTACTGTATTTGTTTCATCAATTGCACCTGGAATTTTGGTATTGGCACCAAATGTAGGTGCTACTGTTTTCTCAGCTATGTTTGTTGTCAATGCATCTACTTCATCAGCATTTCTTCTTAATCGACACTCTTGTATCACTGGATCTTTTAACAGCTTTTGTAAAATCTCTGGATATGGGCTTTCCACAAAATATTTATTGTGCTTTAATACTAACTTGACTTTCCCATAGGACAGTGTGCAAAGTTCAATAAATTCAATAATGCCTTCAGGCACACTGGTTTTACTCAATCTCTTGAGATATTCAATAATGTCATGTGTCTGCAGGCCAACACTAACTGCAGCATACAAAGAATATGCAGTAAGTTTGTACTCGTGAATAAACTCTGGTCGACAAACAGGCTCTGATATAGCAATTAGGAAATCATGGGCATGTTTGTACACAGGTGAGAATGATTCCAGAAAAATGTGCCCATTTGGCGCTACCCATAGTGGCCGCGAACCATGGTCAGCTTTGAGGATCATTTGAGTGCTATAATCTTTGGCGCCGTATTCGTCATCTTGAGAGGTTTGGTCATTATTTTCAGCATTGCGAACCGCTGCACCAGGTACCGATGCGCCGTTTTCTGGAGTATCGCTGATATCATCGTCATCCAAGTCGCGCCATGCTGCTGCTGCTTCTTCCTCTTCCTTGCGACGTTTCTTCGAAGATTTACTTTCTTTATATCCACCCGATCGTTTAGGTGGTCCCATGATTATTTAAATTGCTATTGTAATTATTGCATCACATTAATCAACCTCACGTCCTGCACATACCGACGTAAATGCAACGAGCGAGGCTAATTTGTTGGTTATGAGAATTTAAAGCAGATGAAAAAGGAGAGTACCAAACGAAGCAAATCGCAGCCTGCTTTACCTAATTTGCACATAATTATTGGGAAGTTTTAAACTTATCCTATTGCAAAGGCATATTCTACATGCATCATTTCTTATATGAATTATAAAAATATTATTGTTATAAAACTTAAAATAAGATACGGCGACATGCGCTAGACCGATGCGCTGCAAATCCAGAACATGTTTTAATTTCTCAAAATCTAGACCAAGGTTTAAAACTAAACTGGACTAAACTTATAAACTATCTAATTGCTTTGTTACTTTTTTATTATTTCAAATACTCAATTGTTTTAATGCATATCCAGTCAATATTTTTGATAAATCTAAATCGTGACATTAGGTTGTAAATCGCGCGCGCTTTCAAGTGCTCGAAAAATTCCATTTAAAACGCAAAAATGGAGGTGCACAAGTACTTACAGCTTAATTAAAATCGGCATCTTCACCTTCTATTCTCCACTTTCTTAAAAATGTAAAGGGACTTCAGAAGAACTCATCAACATTTCATTCGCAAGGCCGCAACAAACTTCACTCCCTGACTTTGACAAAGCTACAATCACATAACCAACAAAGTCATGCACTTGAATAATTCATAGCTTTAACACGTGTGAATCAAGGACTATTAAAAGTTTTGTAAGGTTTAATGATTCCTTACTATGTGCTATACGAAACGAAGTTAAAATTTAATTCATTATCATTGATATGTCACCACGAGTTAGCCACTTGGACAATGAGCAATGTCGCCAGTGCACAAGTTTTGCTGATTATATGAAAGAGAGCAAAAAAAAGTTAAATGAAGGCAAAACAAAAGGAGACACTGTAATACATCCTTATAATACACAATATTTCTTTACACTATATTTCTTTTTACTGGCTTAGGCATCAGGTTCAAGAAGAACAGATTGTCCTCTTGACAAGGATGATTTAGGAGAAAAGTCGTGGGGTTTACTACATACAATAGCAGCAAAGTATCCAAATAAACCCACTGACACAGAGAAGAAAGACATAAAAATGTTTTTCAACATCTTTGCAAAGGTTTATCCATGCACACATTGTGCAGAAGGACTTAGAGATGAGTAAGTATTCTGCACCTTAAACTTGTTTGTTGTGTATACATTTCTTATACACATTTTTCTAGCTTTAAAGAACACCCAATTAAGGCTAATAATCAGGATGAATTAAGCAAATGGTTATGTGAATTGCACAATAGAGTTAACTTAAAAATAGGAAAGCCCGTTTTTGATTGTTCTAAAGTTAACGAACGGTGGCGAGATGGTTGGAAAGACGGATCGTGTGATTAAAGTTAAATTCTATAGGTAGTAGCAAATATAGGCCAAATAAACATCAGCTTGTTGCACCATAATACATCATTACTGTATTAAATGTAGTAAGTATTAGTTAACTGCGCGCAAAGGTGTGAACACTTCGTAATCCGCCACTCGAAAGTAATAATCACCCATTAGAACTGATTGGGATGCACCTTCACCATCATATGTATGAGGAAGGTTTGAGTAGGAATCCATGTTGTTGTTACAATTGCTGGAGATGAGTAAATCTGCCCCAGCTCCAAAAATCGGACCAAAACTTAAAAAATATTCATTAATAAAAGTCTAAAAACAAGTTTATGGTTATAACTCACTCCGGATGATAGCAAATAGCAACAGTTTTCTTCTTTATACAAAACTGACTTGGTGGAATGTCCTTTTGATTGCATAAGGTGAACAAGAATGCTTTGTCTGAAGTAGCATAGTGATGGCTTTTCCCTGGCTGGGCTTCCCATGCAGCATCACTGAATCCGCCGCAAATTTCTCCTCGAGATCCCAAAGCAACCACATAAATTGGTGCAACTCCATCACAATGACCATGAAATGCCGATGCGGAATATCCATGTGTACTCGCTCTATAAACCAACTGCCATGCTTGCTTTGGATTGGCAAACCATGCATTTAAAATTCTCTGATAGTGACTTTTATTCTGTCCTAATATTAGTGATCCTGGGAAGAGATGTTTGGAAACTCGTGGTTTCAGACGTTGATCTTCGCTGCCTTCAGAGAATTTATTTGCTAGCGCTGCGTATCGGTATCGCTCAAGACTGAGTTCCATTGGCACAGCTCCAGTTGGTTCAACTTCTTCAGCAAATACTTGACTATCTATTAGTAATAAACGGACGTGGTTTATTACTTGTGCTAAATGTTGACACACACGAGCACGTTCTTCTTCAGTCCAATGGATTGTTGGTTGAGTTACTCCAGCTTGATATTTTGCCCAGTTGAGTGCAGCTCTCCAAACATCTTCTTCCTCCATACATAACTAATCAAAATTAACATTAATACTTTTGTTTGTTTGAACCCTGGGTTGTTAGGAAATAATCAAGTAACAAGGAGTGTACTCACATAATCAGAGGAAATCAATTTGATGACGGCATCCTTTTTTAATTGCAGAAACGAATTTGTTTTCACACATTCTACTGCATTCTCTCCAATATAGCTGATGCACCTATCAACAAACACAGCAGCAGCCTTTCCTCCTGCAGTTAAAAAGAAAGTATTCAAAACTGTATCAAACACATTCATACTAATTTGATACAAAAGATTTATTCTAGTGTTAGAATTACAACAGTAGTGTAAGTAAAACTTAAATTAACTTAAAATATTTGATTCAAGAATGTCTGTGGTTGCAAATTAGTTTGTTGTTGGTGTAACCCCTTGTATCAATGTGATATTGTCTCCCTTTAGCATTATCCGCCCTAATTGTCTTCTGTTCTTAGTCTTGACATAGTACTCTTCAGCATCATCCAGCACCAAATTCATGTATTCATCGAAGCCGACGATATGCCCTTCAATCCGCAAGTTAACATTCTCATAAAGCCATACTTGGACTCGGGAGCGATTTTGAAGGTATCTGAAGATAAGGTTGATGGGTTGTACCATCACCTTCTGTACTTTTTGTGGTTTGTATGCCATTTTAACCAATAACGTATTGTTTTTACGTTGAAATATCTTCCAATGTTCACCAAACGTTGTTGGGTGCCGCGAAGAATGACGCCGCTTTTGAGGTTATTCAGCGTTGCTCGTATTCCTCGTAATTTTCGACCACATACAGTGTTGCCAACAAGGTTTTAAATAAAATTAAAACTGAACAAATGTTTTTGGTTTCTTAGATTAATTAAGATCACAGCAATTGAATCAAAAATAAATAACTTAGGTAATTTGAGTTTTACTTACAAAATGTATATATTAATAAAAACGAAAACAACTGCGATGGCCGGGAATCGAACCCGGATCAACTGCTTGGAAGGCAACTATGCTGACCATTACACCACCATCGCACATACAGGGTTTGTCTACTCTCAATATGTCAAGTGAATAATTTTGAATTGTTTTTGCTAATTACAAACCTCGAGATCTTTCCCTCATCTCCATTGCTGCAGCCATCAAAGTACAGGCGGATGCTTCGGATAAAGTTGACGTAACATGATCTTCACATGCATTTCGCAACTCTTCAACGCCCAGCTCTTGCGCCAATGTTAACATTTCAAAGACGCCACTGTCTTGTAACAAGATCTAAGAGACGATGTTATTTGTACAAAATGCGGAATACAAATTACTAGGAGACAAGAGTGAAATGCTTCGTACCTTTCCTGTGTACACGTAAAGCAGGAATTGTTTGAAGGTTTCAGGTGGTACTTGTGGCAATCTGATTGGAATCGGTGTACCCGGTGCACTCGGCGACACTGAACAACCCGGTATTCTGCAAATCTCACCCCTTTTTGCTGTTTGAAAACTCTTGCATCTGCAAAGATCAAAGATCTTTAGGTTGGAAGTGCTCAAGAATTCCACTGAGAGCCCAATTAATGGAAGAACACGTGAACAAAGGTAATAAGCCAATTAAAACTAGAACTGTGTAGTATATAGCTAAGCTTCTTCTAAAAAAGGAAAATTTTCTTTCTTAGCTTAGTGTTGTGTTAAGTAATAAACATGATTTGCCGGAAAGCAGCAGGGCGATACATACAAATTACTCAAAACATCTGTTAATGAAGTTTGTTAATCTCAAGGAAAGAAATATAGAAATTTGATTCACATCATGTAAAGGCAAGACATTGTAAAACGAAAATTTTACATTTATTGCTACAGTGTAGTCTTCGCCGGGGATGGCAATTCGCGCGCAGTTAATTAACTTTTTTCTGACACACCGGTCACAGATCGTTTGAACACCGGCCCGGTTTCACTAATTTCACAAAGTCACCATTGGGCATAGGAGTGGCAGTTTCCGCTATGATTCCGCAATAAACAGATCCAGATTAACGAGCGTCAGACGGGGGACTAATTAACCTTTTGGGAATTTCATCAATCGGACGATGAACGCTTTGTCTGGGTCTATATTCGGCAATCAATGAAAACCCAGGACGTCTATTTGAAATTACTGGGATTGGTATTTTGTACAATTGGATTTTAAAAAAGTGTTGGAATTATCCCACTGGTGGTGACTGTGACTGGGAGGGCGTTAATGTAATTTTATTGTTGTCAATCTTCCTCTTTCATACCTTGCCATTAATATTACTCGATGTGCGAATACGCGTTCTTCCTCTCTGCCCAGAAAGAAGACAATATCAGCGGAGTCGACGTCTTCTGATAGTCTCTTCAAGTCATCCAAGAGTCTGGGGACACCTGCCAAGGCTTTATCCGCGGGGAGGTTTGCAGAACCCAAGCCACCCACACGTGAAGACATTTTATCACTTAAACACTTTTTCTTTATGAACAATAATAACTTGTATCACGCTTGCAAATTATAAAACTAACTAAGTTAATAATTCATGATATTTCATTCATGGTACACTGTCACGTTCCATCTAATTGAAATTTGCTGTGAGATTATTGTATACAACACCAACTTTGAAAATAGAAATTCTTGTATTAAGAATCACGCAAGTCCGCGAGGTTAGAATTTCTGTGAGACGAAAACAAGATCGCATTCTTTCACTACCTGTTTGTATCGGGTCTGTTGCCCATCTTCGTCTCACGGTCTGCGATCTCTTCGAACCATGGTCGAGGACGCTGAGGACTTGACTTGACTGGACTCATGCTACTGATTCACACTATGGACACTATGCGTTTGTACTTGTAGTTATTGTCACTGACTTTGTTATATATATTTATATTTATTCATATAATTCAACTGTGTAATGCGTTAATCATAGATTATTTATTAAGTTAGTCTTATTTATCACAAGAGCATGATGCAGTTTGGTTGAGTTTTTCTAGTATGTTTACTGTTAGGTCATAAAACAGATTACAATTAGTTTTGTATCCCACATTTCCATTCTCAGACCACCCACGTCCTACTTGTATATATTTTTACCTGATTGCCAACCAGCATTTACTTCCACTATTTACAGAAATTTGTAGATTAAGAGAAACAGCTTGTGTATAATATAGGAAATTGTCATATCAAATGCGTGTGCGATTTTCTCCAATCAATCGCGGTACAACACTTCAAATACACAAAAATTACATTAATTCAAAAAGGATCATAATCTTCCCCGTAAAACACCTTTATATTTGCATACCTAATTAATAATTTTTAGTTCTAATATGCTACATACATTAGTATTTAGTTATTCAGATTGATATTCAACTGAAATATTGTGATTTTAACATTCAACAGCGTAGAAATTTCAATATAGATATAATACACATGCATGTGCATTATATTCACATATTTGCACTGACCGTGTAAAATTTCAAGAATTGTTGTACACTATAAACAATAATAATTGTACTAAAAGTTGGAATATCAGATTGTTGAAGTGGTAACGAAGATTGAAGTAGAAGCATCGCGTAGAGAAGGATCTTTTTTTGAAAATGGAGAATCGTCCTGCCCACTTTGAACACTACCTAGATAATCCATTCGTGAATGCAGATAGGTTAGCAAATCCAGCAAATACTGAAACTGTCTATGGTTTTGCACAGCAATCACCTTCCTTCACTACCAATATAAGGCTTCTTTGGAGCATTCAAATGCGACGTAGAAGTAGGGAGTCACACAATATACACCCACTCCGAGCTCAACCCATTGCTCAACATAAGATAATAACATGGAACTAAAAATATAAACAAACAAGCCGATAAGGAGGTGTTGTTATTCAAGTTGCTACAGGCCTATTCTAATGTGAATAAGATATTGGACATCTAGGATGTTCCAGCAAGATTGAGGAGAGGTGGATATTTACACTATTATTTATACATTGGTTCGTTATCTGTGTTGAATCAAGTTAGGTTTTTACACAGCTAGTACCCCTCAGAAATAATTCTGCTCCTGATACCCTACTGAATATTACGGCCTTTCAATAGTGTTCTAAGGTCGTTTTAGCGTACACATTATTAAGAAATAGTCTGAAACTGTCAGAATAACAGTCATGAATATTTATATTAAAAATAAGGACATCAGATAGTTGAATTGGTACAGAAGATGGAAGTGGAGGTATTGCGCAAAGAAATCACATTTTTTTGAAAATGAAGGATAGTTCGACCCATCTTCTATCTTAGATCTTGCTTGAAATATAGTGCTGGAAAGTGGGATGGGCCCGGAAGATTGAAAATAGCTTCATGCAATAAATTCTTATTCTAAACCTGCCTTTGATCACTTCTGTGGTTTTTTATACTCACAATACTCCAGTGAACATTACAGTCTTCCAGACGGACAGATCAATGCAACGTGGACCGAGGTGGAAGCACAATGCAGAGCTCTCTTTGAAAAAATAAAGCGAAAGTATAAATGATTGGCTTAATAGCTTAGCTTTAAAAATAGCACTGTGGTCAATATTGAGGATAGCTCATCCTATCTTGTTATTAGTTGCACCTACTCCTAAACCACATCAACCACTCCTAGCTTACCGGAGAGAACCCAATGACTTCCCTGTATCTCTGATACTCTAGTTAATATTACGACCTTACTAACTGCAATCGATGTTATTTGCATTGCCACTACAAGAATGCGTATCTGTATTAAACAATTGAATACTTAATGAAATATGTAGAAAACATCATTTCAATGAAGACTCTGTTTATTAAAAAACACAGTAAGTAAAACGCTTTTGATGCGCTAGCGCTGTTCTTATTTAATTTGTTGCATTTTAATTCTTATCTGTTGATAAGACCGAGCTTGTTGCGGTATCAATGTAAATCACTACCGACATTGCAATATTGCAGTAAATATTTGACAGATTTCGCCACTTTGCATCATTGATGTTAAGTTTAGCAATGTTCGTATTCATACTCAACGGGGATAGAATTTACAAATGTAGAGCTTCAGATTTTATATAGTATGGTAGCACATCCAACAGCTGCCAAATGTAGTAACAAATTGTGTTTGCTTTTGAATCTCGGAACGTACAATGGTGTCTTCTGGTAGAAAAATATGAACTTCGAAGAGTACTTCTGTTCAGTTGGGCGTGTAAAATTGTATTTTATTTAGTTATAGTTATCCTAGTTAAAAATGTATCGTTAGGTCAGTATTTAGATTATGTTTGGTAACCCTCCCACACTTCCATTCCCAGGCCACAAATTCTCCCAGAATATTTGGTACTTGATTATTAACCGTCATCCCACCACTAGTATGAAGAAGTTTTGAAAAGTACAGAAAATTTGGAGTAGTAGAAAACGAAACATGAGAGTAGCGACTCGTCCCTCAATAATATACCAATATTCAACATTAACTTCATCCGTTATTTCCCACTTATAATCAGCGACAAGAAATACACTGAAGTTGACTAGCGATTTCCTCAAGCAATCGCGAGACAACGATTCAACTTCCAATGCAATTATTAATATTATAAAAAATAAATTTTACCTTATATGATTGCATTGCATAAATCATATTTTATGTAAATATTAAGATCTGTACAGTATCTATTTTCATTAAAATACTAAACTATATATTTATAATTAACATTCCTTCTGTTCTTAAATAACAGAATTCTGAAAATTGAACAATATTATATTTGCTTCTTAAATAATAACAATAAGCTTATATATTCTGTTATCTAAGTAATACTGCAAGAACTAATTTCTAATTTCTTAGGAATAAAATAAGTTGTTCCATTTGATTATCAATCAAAGTGTATTATTAATTGTTGATAAATACTTGAAAGACTTGTTAGTTTAGTTAGATTAGTTAGACAATAGAGATCAGTTGTCTAGAATTTAGTTATATCATATTTTA
This sequence comes from Ecitoglossa quadriceps, assembly GCA_027574925.1. NCBI lineage: Eukaryota > Metazoa > Arthropoda > Insecta > Coleoptera > Staphylinidae > Ecitoglossa > Ecitoglossa quadriceps. Next base: position 6,272,851 of record JAODGC010000007.1, read on the forward strand.
GTATCCTATTAAAATTGATATTAATCGCTTTGTGTAGTTGCACAAAGTGCAATAATGAAACATATTTCCACTCAATAATACTTCGATATTTCTTATTCAATTGTAGTTGTACGTTTGGTTCATACTTTCACGCCCTGCAAATGTTCACAATGTATAGAAACCGAGAAATGAGAAAATATGATATTTCTATGGCATTCCATTCGCTTCCCTGCAGCTTTACTCACCCCAAACTCAACCGAGTCTGCAGCAAACACAGACGCGTGTGCAAAAAATATATTAACGGAAGTGACATGTCGTTTTCGCATCGAATGTTGAGGACAGTGCAATAATGTTTGGAAATGTAGACTTGGCCAAACCCCTAGTCACTTAATTTGGTTCGTAATTTGTGATAAAAATAAACAATTTTCTGTTTTTTTTTTTGAAAAAACCATTTGTTCTTGATTGAAATAAACCTTTATACCTTTTAGGCGAAAATAAATTGCAACTACGATTTACAACTACGAGATTGAATTGTCAATTACTGAAATAATTAAACAACGTGGCAGTTCATAAATATTTATGGACTTGACTATAACCAAGCAACGCTCTATCATTTAGCATTTGTAATTTCTTGCCTAGGGTGGAATACATTTCTTTACCACAGTTGACCACCCTCCCTGCATCACTAACTGCATTTTGCATGCATTGTCATAATCAACATGTTTCCATTAATTGTCATTCAAATTATTCTTGCAAGTCTACAATTAATGTCACGAAAGGATTAGGTTGGAGTTGGATATTTCCGGCAGTTGCATTGCATGGATGCAAAAATAAAACACATCTCAACAAATGCCGTTGATTTCAATGGTTTTCTAGTGATTGTTAGAAAACGTATTAAATTTTTCTGTTTCTCTCATTGTAACAGTTATAACAGTTTAGATGCGGTAATGAAGAATTAATCGATGGGTCACTCCCATTCGCTAATGGAGGAGAAATTAAAGGTTCTGATAGTTGGGGAGCTTATTGTTCTCATGTTGACAATCGCCATAATCGCCCTAAATGGAATCCAGAAAATGTGCAGATGGTGCAAATGTTCCTTGTGTGCTCCAGTATGCTCATTGTTGGTTGATATTGTATTACGTTTTGTTACAGTAAACTGAATCATTCATTAAAATGAAATAGAGAAATAGAGGAAATAGAGACATAATATTCTATTACAGAAAATAATATTTTCTAACAATAAACGATGATATTTTATTAATTGCACTAAAGTGCTTAATTAAGGCATTAAATGTTGTTTTTTCGAGTATTTTCTGTTATGTTGCAACAGACATATATTTCATATAATAAACCAAGTTTGATGTGCAATTCAATTTCGGGCTGAAATTTGAAGCTATTAATGCATAATATTTATAGTCAATTTATTGTAATTTACCAACATGCATAAGATCAACTACTTTTAAGAGAATTTCCGGTGTTGATTCCAAAATGTTGTCATCTACACAGAGTTGTTTACTTTCTGAGCGAATTAAAACAAATAATCTAAGATATAAGAGAGACAATGCAGTATTTGCATCTACTTGCATTTCACCAAAGTGGATCTGTATGGTGCTGCTATCCCCAAATGCACTTTACGCGATGTACTAGTTTCAACATTTTATCCGAGCAATACATTTTATCTTTACGCGTAAATTATGATTCAATTACCAAGTAGTTAAAATAGCAAATAAAATAATGAAATACTACATTTCTGTATCTTTGCACAAAAGTAATAAAATTCCCCTTGGAAATACAACCCTCAAAAATTACACTTTGATATCAAGATTGCGGCAATGTTCAACATTTTCTTACCGTGCTTCAGCCAGAAAAACCTAATATGCCGCTCTGTTATCATAAGCCCTAAAACGAGAGGGATCTCCTTGCTATCTGAATCTATCTCTAGGAACTCACTAACGCATTAGTCATACTTGCAATCTTTCCTGCATCGCGTCCTTACGTGATTCCCCATCACACTAACTCCTAACACTATCACCATCATCCCTACTACTACCTATTTCTTATTTACACTTGCTACCAATGCATAGCATGTTCATATGAACTTTGAACATATTTGAAGAGGTCACTGCAGAAGCAAATTCTCGAATCACCCACATCCTCAATCGTTCGTCCTTAGAAGTCACGTGCCTGAGATGTAATAAGATCTGACGTGGACATGAAGAACAACAAGGGAACGCCATCGGGGTGGACTTGGGGACAGTCGCTCTGCAGGTCTCTAAGGACATCTACAGCGTCTGGCAAAATAACATGCGTGCAACCCTCCGAAAAACCTATATACATATTAAGTAATATTCGGGAGTCTTTATTTAAACGGTACGGGGCGTAAGAAGGGCTCAACTGCGACGCGTTGGAGTGTAATTAATTTGAGTTTGATATCGTGACTGAATTAGAATTGAATTGGAATGAGGATAAAAACGAGGGATTGATGCAGTGCCGCAGGTTGCTGTTCAGTTACGATGAAAGTAGTGATGGTGGAATTAGTGGTTGGAAAATGTCAAGAGGTCTCTGCGTAATTTTTATGATGATTGCATTCTAATTGGCACTGTTGTGAGCACTAATTAGAGCTGTTCAACAATGGTCTGGAATTGATTTAAGTGAGCATTATATTGGGTAATTAAAAAAAAACAAAATTAACAGGACAAAGTAAAATTATAAACAACATAGAGTAGAATAATGAATTAATCCAACCAGATTAAATTTATAAATCCTAAAATTATGTCTTGTGTAAAATTCCCGCAGGATCTAATTTCCGCTTCGCTTGACTTTTAGTTCAACCCTAAACTTTTCACACTAAATTTGCGTTTTTCTTATCAATAAATAATAATTGAAGCATTTTTAAAGAAATATAATTTTGGTAACCACGTTCTAATTCTAGTGTTTAGTGACTTAGTGGAAAGTAAACTTAACCCATGTCCTTTCACGTAAATTCCCTTGCCGACTTCTATAAAACCGTGTTGTATAGCAACCGAAAATTGGGTACTTCCACAACACATTCCCCCATATAGGGTGAATAATGCCCCCCATCTTCTTCCACTCAACTTCTATTTCGCCAGTATAGCGCCTTGCAAGATAGTCACAATTCATGCGAAATTGCCTCCTGCTTTTCGTTGCCAGCACGCATAGTTCTCAAGATGCGTACTGCATCTTCTCTTCGAACTCGAATTAATACATTTATAGTCCTCATTTGAATTTCAAATCGTCCTTTCTTATATCTACCAGCATATACTTCAAAGTGCACCACTTCCAATACCAGTAAAATCTCAAATAAGGGTAAAAGTTTTCATTACTTCTCTCAGAATTCTTTCAAAAATTGTAAGACGATTCTTATAATGGGAATATCATCAACACAACAATTTTGTATTACCTACAAACATAACTGCTAATTATAACCATACATAGATAAACTGATATTATCCTAGGATATTCTTCTAGTTTTCATGAAAGTCCCAACAGAGAAACTCTTGAGAGGAATTAATCAGCATCAACTAGTTCGGTTCAGTACTAGTTCAAACTACTCAAGCATAGCTTACAAAGTGCGCTACGACATGCAATCCTCATCTCTACATTGTTTAGAATGCAAACTGGTGACTTGTATGAAGTAGTCCTGAATATCCTGGTGTTCTATACATGGTGAATAAGAATTTACTTAGAAGTGTACATTTAACGTAGGCAACTTGTGTGACGTTACGCTCTGCAATGCACAAATGAATGTTTCTGATGTTTCCTTAGCCATTATGATATAAACATTAATAGTTTGCAATGCCTTTCAATGTTGAGACGATGTCTAGTATTCAATAACATTTTGCAATTGCAAATGTAGTTTGAATTGCTCTTAAATAAACATATTTTATAATTTAAATAGAAAAGGCATGTAAAGCGGAAAACTAATAAACAATCTTAATCTGGAGTTTGCTTTATTATTTGTTGTTCTGTTCGTAGACACTTTATATAAAAAATAAATAAAATTATTTAAATTGTTTAAAAAGTATTGTATTGCGGTACAAGTGCTCTTGACACTGTCGCCAACTCAATGAAACTTATCCCAACTACACTAAGTAAAACTATGGTATCACTAAACAATTTGCGTACGTTCATTAGTTTTGTCGATTGTTTTTCCATTTTCCATTGTCGTAATTTGCATATGGTTTCAATTTGTCGTTTACTTTTTAGCAAAAAATTTAAGCAAAAAAAAAACAACCGCTATTTCAGTAATAGCAGCAATTTATTTAATGAGTACATCACTTAAAATACACAATGTGGTGATAATGAGTGTGCACCAGCAAAACTTCGCCCGTAATGAACGCGATTAGCAATGACTAGTTGTAGTGGTCGATTAATAAATGTCAGGAGTTAGTGTGTGTAATTGGAGTTAAACACTTGCGTTATTGCACTCAGCGGCGGCAATGACAAGACAGGGAGCGGGTTGCGTAAGTGCGCCTTCGTTTTCGTAATGGATGCATTAAACTAAAATTGCTCTTTAATATTCTATAATCAGATTAATGTTCCGTCGAACGCTAGAATTGCGCATCGCGCTCTCTCAACCCTGTCGTAATTCAATTTAGTTCACGAAATTTAAACTACTGGGTTTCTAAGATGCTTCATATAGCGAGTGCGAATACCATAGCTGAGTATTTAATCTCATCAATGATGACACTTTGGATTTAAATTGAGCTGAAACAGGACATTAGTTTGCTTAAATTCTTTGGAACGAATGCAAAGAATTGATATTTTACAGTAAAACTAACACGAAAACTCTTACCAGAGTTAAGATAATTTTTCTCTAGTCTTAACTATTTACCGGTATATCAGTGATTTCTTTTTGTAATTGTCTGCATATTCCTAAAAAATAAGACTTTTTGCACTGATTACTCAAAAATTGATTAAGATAACATGTCTACTACTTCTTCCATGTTATCCAGATCCAGTACCAAATGGTTCAATTGCAATAAATTTTAGATTTCAGAAAAATATAAAGAAAACAATTGATAAGTAGTTAAGCAGTAAGTTAGTTTGTTACTATATTTCACAGTCATCAGTGATAAAATCACCCTATTTAAATCACCATTCTAATAATTTTCCTTGTAAAATATTTAGTATACTAATAAATCGAGTTTCTCTTGAATAAACAGATGTCTAGTAGTTTCCTCCAAGTCCAGACTGTGTAATAAACAGTCATCAAACATCATGATGTAAATAAGTCAAACCTTTTTACGCCACTCGAAAATGAACACAAATTACCGCGTAAATGGTTAATTTTATCGATGGTTTATCGGCAATAAAACAATCTTCATGAGCATAAAGCATTTCGGCAAGATAAACATCCAAGTATCCTGTTTGACTGCTTGCATCACGCAATAGCGTGACTTCCATGTGCGATTATCAGCCAGATGAAACAAACCAAACGGTGGCAGTGATGAATTTCGTATTGGAAACGGATTTATCTCTTTGCCGCAATGGCGGCGCACGTCCTGAAAATAGTCATACATTTCGAATAAATCTCTTCCATGCCAACCACAAAAAATTCTTTTTGCAGGTGAAATAAACCTCGAATTTGAAATGTATCTGTGCTTCCATATGTGTTGCACGTTAACTTAATTTCTCACCCTCGTATTATTTTGTATCATTCGTGATTATTCTTATTATGAACAATTAATGTAATTAAGTGCGTAGCTGGTTGTACGGCGTATGTTTCCTTTGCATCTGTCAAATCTGTCAATTACGAAGCACTATGCCGCAATCACCGCAGTAAACCGCGGTGTAATTCAGTTGCTGTTTGCCACGCGATGTGCACCCACGTGCAGAGCACAATGCTGGCGATGGCGTCGGTTTGTGTTCGCTTCGTTTGTTGCGCGGTGGTGGCGACGGCGGCGGGTGGTCGCTTGTCTGCGTTTTCATGATGGGAGAACGCCCTGTGGTCGCTCGGCGGTATGATGCTGAAAGCACAGCTTTCAGTTGCAAAGCGGATTCGTACTTGAAGGAGAGCACTTATAGCAGATATGAGTGACATGCGGAATGCAATTATATTATGCATTTATATATATATTTGGATGTCTACGAAATAAATAGAATTAGCAATTCGAGAGATTGCGCTAATTGAAATGACGACAAGATAATTATGTTGTATTAATGTTTATAAGTTGTATAAAAAAATACGGAATTAGGATTTAAGTTTGATTTTGGCAACAAAACAGATTATAAATAATTTGTGATTTAAGTAAAGATAAATTAAAATCACAACTAAAACTAAAATCAATAAATCGAGCACTGTAAATAATTGACATTCAATAAACTAAAACCAAGCATGTTTTTTCTTAAAATACAATTTCAATACAATTTAGGTATACTCGATATTAGTATTTTCTTATTATAGAGGTTTAAATTTAGCTTATCTCTATATTGATATCCATGAATCTTTCAAGCATACTTTTAAAATTTTAAATTAAAAAGTGCAGGGTCAATAAGAAAAGCAACCAATCACACATTGTTAATAAAAATATTCACTTATTTTCAAATACTTGTTGTAGTGTGTCTGTGTATATTATTAAAAAATGGAAATAGATTATGTATGCCAATTAATTAAAGTATCATTAAAAAATATATGAAAATTTAACAATTATTTTCATGTATAATGCATAGCGTGATATTTTAATCCTATTGATCTATTTCCGTTGTGTTTCTGTGTCTCACTCCATATAAATTACTTTCCCAGAAAAGAAAAACCCAGTCATTCGCAATGTTGCATTTAGTACTAGTATCATACTTTGTGATTAATTTAACCAATGTAATCTAAAAAACATATACAATTAAACATTAGCACATATGAACATATATATCTACTTTAATTTATAACATTCTTACCAAAAAAACAATTTCTAGGGTGAAAGCATTGTCGAAAACATCAAGGAATGTAAGGTGCCAAAAAATGATATTCAAAACGGATTCAGTATCAAAATAAATTACAACAAAGCCACTCAGTCAGCTGATTTAGAAATGGTCACACCTTTTGATATCAACGATGATATTGAAGTTAGTGTTGTTTAAATTAATTGTTTTATTGGTTTGGGTGAAGCTACTAGCTGCAGGTTAGGTTTGGGCAAAACTTAGAAAAAGGCATTTTTACAATGCATATTTGGGCTAATAAAATATGCTACCTATCCATGAAGATCCATGAACGTGCAATATAATTTTCTGTAAAATGTATTAATCAAAATCACCACCACTAATAATTATACCCGAAAATGTGTACACATAAATAATACGTATATTGCACCTATGTTCTTTTTATGCTCTTATTCCAGTTTGACTTGACCACTGAAGAAAATATAAATGGTACTTGGCAGATGGATGATTTTGCTTTACAAGGTTCCCTTTGTAGAATTGGAGAAATGTATCTTCCTACACTTATTGAAAAACTAGCGAAAGCTATGAAACTAAAAGCAGTTTGTCCATTGAAAGCGGTAATTAATTGATTTGTAAGAGGATTTATAACCATTGATAACTATTAATTATTATAGGGTACGTATAATGTGCAAAGTTTTTCAATTGACGCCAAGGATGTTATGTTGCCTGAGTTGAATCCAGGAATGCAATATAGGTTAAAAGTGGTCTACAGCAAAACTAATAATCCAATTGTTTGTTTTATATATGAAATTAAAACGGAATAGTAATTAATTGAACATACAACAAGCAAAGAGTAACAATAAAATCTTTTAATACAATTGCAACAGGTAAAAACACTTCCGAATGTAGTGAGTGATCTGAAATATACAGCATCATGTACAGTTCTTCCTGAAGAATGTTTGCAAAAAAAGTGCAATAACTAAATTTGTTTAAAAGTTACATATAATTGTGGTTGGAGTGTTTTTGGTATTGCCACGACTGTCACCAAGTCTACAGAATTATTCCGAATAAATGCGGACCGAACTTTAGTGACAGCTGTCAAACGCTTTGTTTACGTTCATTTAAAACAAAATACCAACAGCATGCTTTTTAATAACCGAAAATTCTGCATCACAATGATATTCACCGAATACAAGCATCAGTCTTGTTTAAAAACTGAAATACCTAATAGACATTAAGTGAGCTCATTTTATTAATGAAAGAACATTTATAGCATGTTGTAAATAAAACAATTATGCATCAAAGTACTAAAACCGCTCGTGCCGGACATAACAAGTGTTTTTACAACCTGCGACAGTAAAACAATAATTGCGTCGTAAATACACATAAAATAAACTCATTTCTATTAATCTACTGTATTTTTCTATGTTTACGACATGTCACTACCTTGTTAGTGTGAGGGATGCGCAGTTAATTTAATATGTAAGTGAGTAATATTATAGTTTTTAAGCAGCCGCAAGGGGGACGTGAACCGCAATTAACAAGCGAGAGTTGCAGCTCTCTGAAGTGTCGCTTCTGAGTCGTAAACTGCCTTCGTAGGCGGCATGCCTAAAATTCGATTTAATTCTAATAATCCATATAGTTCCTTCCCTTTTCCTGGTGGGGTGCAAACGTTTCGAACTTTGTATGTACTTCAATGGAAGAGTTTCGATATTATGATGGATGTTTTTACACCGGGTGTCTTAAATAAACATAGAAAATGTGTAATATAAAGGAAGAAACCATTAATATCGTGTAGGTTTTATTTCAGAGATGTTATTATTTCTTGCTGATTTTCTTTTACTTTGAGTATACAACAGGAAAATGACAACATTTTCCCTTTCAATGAGGGTGCCACTTCGTGTTGCCGCCACTGCGTTGCTTAACAGCGGCAACGGTAGCAATACTCATGTACCGTTAGCGTTCCCTACGTCTGGGGTGAAATATATCGACGCGTTGGCGGTGTGTGCGTGCGTCGCCGTCGCCGTTGCAGGTACGTGTGCGCGCCCCCGACGACCAAGAGAAGTTCAACCTGCGTTTCAGCGCTGGAAAACTCTACGCATGTGTCCCACAAGCTGGACCTGCTGACGCGTCGCCGCCGCTCTTTCATAGCCGCCGCCTGCGCGTGCCCAACTCTACTGGCCGACTGGGCGATACGTCTGCGTATCGATCTGTCGGCGTCGCGGCGTGCAAGGCGACGCCATTTGCTTTGTTTATCGTACAACGTGCGGCGAGCGGCGGCGGTGTTTGCTTGCGACGCGGCGAGACGGTGCGCGTCGCGAATATTATTTTTAACTTTCGACCGGTGCCGATGGAATTGTTACAACTTATTGGTTCAAAAGCGTGTAGAAATTTGTTGGGAGAAAAATGGGTTTACATTTAGTTGCAATTAGTACGAGGACTATTTGATAGTTGGTGGTATATTGGGTTTTCCGAGTGTGAATGGGATTTGTGGAGATATTCGAGACGATTTTCTCAAGGTAAGAAAAGAGATTTTCTGTTTACAATTTCAACTGGGATTGAAACAAGTAGGTGTTAATTTTGGTATCGGTAGGATTTTATTTGTAGTTTGCTATTTTATTGAAATTAGAACGAAACAAAGCTTTTAAAGGATATTAGTAAAAACTAAAAATTCTATATTCTATAAATGAAATGTATTCAAAGAGAAGATACTTTAATGCATTGGTTTATGACATTATTTTCAATGCAATCTATAGACATTGTGGAAAACTGCGGTAGCTTCCTCCATAACCTCAAACTGAATTTTATTTAAATATTTTTAAACTCCCACAATTTGTAAAACAACAATATTATACCGAAGCAACCTACGAATCAATAAATGGAATATGGAATTTCATTAAAACGTCAAAACAACCCTTTACAAATAAAACCTAATAAAAGCCTGATTTTTCTACCACTATATTACATTTTCCCACACATAATACAGTTTTTGCCGCATCATTTTGAATCAACCGGAAAGGAAATAAAAGGGTAAAAAAGAAGTTCTTAGCTAAAGCATAAACGGTGAGGTGGCGATTTCCGCCCCGCATGGGACGCCGCCACTGATGATGGTAGCGGGGCAGCAGACGGCGGAACGCATTATGCCCGAGCGGCGGCGATTACCGCCCGCGTATAGGAATGTGTCCGGTCATCCGGGAACCGTTATGCGGTTTCTTATCATACTGGTTCTTGGCCATCAATCATTCTGAACTTTGACCTCGCACGTATGTGCGACCGCCGCCGTTGCCGCCTCCAAATCGTGCACCGGTGTGCGCCAGATTAAATTGCCCTGCAAGGCACACAAACATGCCTTAATACAATCTATTAGTGTGCCGTAATTTATTCCAGCTGTGGGTGTTCCACTCAATAACGCTCAACAATATGTGCATTTTATAAATTTCAATGCGCAAACTTCCCGTTTAGCGTGAATGGAAAAATTGCACGCTGGATGAAAACGGAAGTGGAAGTGACTGCATAGTTTAAAGGAATTTTTCTGGTGTAAATTTCTCGATGTTTATTTCAGCGGATATTGATTTCTATCGTGGAAATATGAATTGGTAGAATAGTAATCAAGTTGGTAGGCAACCCATATAACCCTAGTTTCTTAACAAATGAAATAAAATATTCATGCAAGCAGATTATTGATTGGATTTTAGTTAGTCGCCCGAAATTAGCCCAAAAAATATTTCTCACTTTAGTCAATCAATCATAAATGGTGCGACAAGAAATAATAGAAATTACTTAATGTATTATTTACTCTCTAACAAACAAATCTGTTATTTATTGAGCAACTGTGAAGCTTCTATTAAAAATCTTTGTTACACATGTAACACTCCTTACATATAAAAGGTAATAGAAGCTGAGATTACATCTTTACACAAACACTCTGTTTGATAAGATGTAGCAATCCTATTTGAACGAGCATGCGATATTGATTAGCAAACAAATTCGCTGTAATAGCTTCCAGATTTAGATTTATCGATGCGTTATCAGTAGTTACCCAAATGCTGATTACACATGCCCATTGATTCTTGCTCGCAAAGCCGTAGTTGATAACGATGATCGATTACCCTTCAATGCAAATGTCAATATTTTATCGTGTCAATCACGATCGACTTTCTAATACTTCAAAAACACCTGTTTTAAATCGGTTGTTTCCAAAATAAAGACAAAAGAGCAAACCAAGGTTTCCTCAAATATGTTGTAGCATTTCGGGTTCATTGAGAAATTTTATGCCCTTAAAATCAACTGGTAACATAAGAACGCACTACAGATCCCCAAAATAGCAAAAGTACTTTATATTTGCAACCCCATTTACTTGGATAACAATGAAAATTTACAAATACCCTGTAATATTAAATTAAAATAAATTTCAAAAGAATATATTTTCAGAATTGAATTTTCTGAGGGATTCTACAATTAACAATTCCTCAAAAAATGCACTTTTTCACTTAGCTACTGAGGAATAAAATTCATTTTTTTAATTTGGTTGATTTATAGTTTCAAAACATATAAGTTGAAACTTCTATTGCTGGTACTAGATTTCTTTATGAAAAGTATAGTTGTATTATGTAGCTACTTGAACTCTTCTGCTTTAAGTTCCCAAAGCTTCATGAAATACTTGTAAAATATACTATTATATACTTAGTTGTAAGGTGGTTGTAGAATAGACTCTTTTATTTCGTCTTGTACTTACTTTACTGTCCAGTCTTTTCACTTTATGCCCTTGTACCATGAACTTAACAAGGTTCATAAAAGTGTGCGCTACCAAGTTAAAATTTTAAACACATTGGCTTACACTTTTATAACGCAGCAGCGCGACGGCAGAAAGAAAAACGAAGAGATTTGTGTAAATGCTTGGCACTAGCTACCCATGCATAACCTATGTGTACATTGTCGGTTTTCGTATTGTGTGACTAGTATAACCAAGCATAACAACTTCCAACATGTTTGCACTGCTTAAACGATACAATATGAGTATTGTAAACGCGCATGGTTAAGCTATATGCTTATCGTGTCTAATCCAGGTGTTGGTTTACTTAAACGCATATAGTGAAGAACAAGACTGGAATGAATTTACCGACTGTTGCCTGCTCGACACGATCTATTTATTCAGATTATTTGCTCAGAGAGCAGAGGAAGTTAAAACTGAACTAAGGAGATAACGAATTTCACGTTAGAAATAATAATCCAGTAGAAAGAAATTATATTGGAGTAGAAAATCTCACCGCGCTTTTCTTTCTTATTGTGCGCCCAGAAAGTTGGCAACCAAATTGACACAGCAGTTAGTAATATTATGAGCGTTGTATTTTCGATAAATTGCTAACTCATATCTACAATTTGGTCAAACATGACTGGATTTTGTATTTTAGCCTTTTGGTAACTAGTTTTATGTTAGTAATTAAAAACTTCTTAAGTCATTAGACCATATTTCCGTTGTATGTTACTGCGATTCTTGGTATTTCTTAAATTTTCGTAGAAAGTAGGCATCCGAATACAAACAATTCAAATTAAATTTGACACCACAATTATTAAGATAAATATTTTTTGGATTAATGACAATTTTAATACCAGCCCGTATGAGGAGCATTGACAAATCGAAATTGAATTGTGATGCGGCTGACCCAAACCGCGTCGCACATTCGAAATTAATCGTCTCATCAATTCGCACCCAGCATTCGTCAATGATTGCTGCATTAGACACCTGATTGTGATGGCGATTTAATTGTAACAGGCATTCGATTGTCATCTGTGACTAATTGCCCACCATCTGGTTAGCGTCATAAATATCAGCCTTTCTTCCACATTAATTTGCATTCTACTATGAATAAATGAAAGCTGTCATTAAAAATAACTCTGAAAAAATATCTGGACATTCCACGTTTGATGAGCTTCTGTTTATTTTATTACCAAAGCAAAAACAAGCACACATCGTTGATGCAAACGATGCAAACATTGGATAAATACACACCACATATGGCTGTCGACTGCGATGGATGCCAAGTACCTCACAGACTGCACCACCACATCAAGGAACCATCAATATCTCATCACAACGTGTAATTAATCATTCGGTAAATTGTGCGTTGTTTGCAAGTGCACAAAAATCCACCGCGTTGGAATTCATTCGTAGGGTCGGTGTTAAGAAATGTGTGGATGTTTTGCTTTCTGACATGCAATGTGCAAACCGAACAGAAGGCATGTTAAACTGGTGACCTGAAAATAATTTGTGAGAAATATTTGTAAGAAGTTGAGGTCCCAAGTTCAAATCTTTTGAACTCCAAAACGCCATAAATCTTTAAATATTCAATGATAAACATTTCGAGGAAATGGAAACATTTCGATATTCTTAATAATATTGACATTGCTACTGTTTGATCCTTTAAATTCTTTTGGATGATATTAAAAAAAATTTTTTTTACTTCATTCAACAAGCAGTGAGTGTGCACTTGAAAGTCTTTGATATTTTTGGCAAACGGAGCTTTTGATGCTTGAAAGCATATAAATTGTATAGTAGTAGTGAACGAAAAAATACAGTTTACTCTTGTTGACTAATATTTTAAACTATTTGGGGTACAGACATAAATTTCATTGACACAGAACATTTTCATGCGGTTACCATACGTTGCGTTTACTACAGTTTAGTTGTTCAGTGCATGCTGTTCATAAAGTTGCCTACATTGAATGTTAACACAGAATATAAATTCAAATGCCTTTGTTTTACATCTTTTTCAAACATCCAAAATGTAATAAATTGGTATTTTAATACCAATTTAATAATTTATTAAAACAAAAACGTACGCCTTAGCGTATAAATTTGTTGTTTGCTTCTTGCTTTGTTGGTTTGAATTTGAGAAACCAAGCGTTAAATATTTCAGGAAATTAATTAGAATTTATTTTACAGCCGCATCCGAAAATATCGCATTTCCGGCCGTGAAGAAGCGAATTCCTATTTCATTTCATATAAATCTGAAAATAAATAATACTGCAATCCGACACCGTTCGTGCCTTGAATCTCACATTCATTACGAAAGCAAAATTTAATTTCGCACTTCTTAGGAAAACCATAAGAGCACGAGTTCACTTTTCTTGCGCCCCCCGTACTCCAGCTTTTCTAATTTAATTTCGATCGAGTTCTAATTGTTTACTCCCGTTTACTCTGCTGTTCTTCGCGCTTACAACCTCGTTCAACGTTCTCGCCAGCCCTCGAACAATACGACGCGCTTTCGTTTCATTTACTTTGTTCTTTTTTGAAATGAAAATCGATTTGCCGGCGTTCGGGCGGCACGATTTTAATTACATTTGCAAATACTTGGTGTAGCGAACCAAACGGCAAACACGATATGCATGCGACGACGCTTAGCGTCTGAGCAAACACGAGAGGCTCAAGTGTGCTGCAATGTACGAGTATATACCGTCATGTAGATACGTGCGGGGGCGGTGATCTGTCCGCGTCGTTGAGGCGAGTGTTTGCCGTCTTGAGTGTCCGATGCGAACGCGACACGCCGCCAGCGAATTGATTCCGCGCGCCGCGTTCGATTTCTAATTACTCCCGAGCGAACCAGGAAATCAAACAACGCGCAATGTCTTTCCATTTCAAATATTGCCCAAGCATTGCGTGGTGTGGTGACGACAGCGACTGTTAATACAATATTTACCCACATACTCCAATCGCAAATTAATTCCAGCTTGCGACAATTGGATTCACACTTGATGTAAACATCATTTGCAATTGAATCACCTTTAAACTTATAGTTAAGTAGAGTTCATGCATTTATTAAACGAATATTATCATTATAGTCTTTGCACTTGACAGTATTGAGGGTTTAAAGTAATACTTTTGCCCAAGCCAAAGAAACAAAAAATAATACAATTTAATATATCTGTCGACAGTTGTTCTGCAAACGATAAACTAGTGGGTGTTCCCAATGAACACATGTCTATTTTCATCTCAGGGGGTAGTATTCTATTTTGTACTAATTGATGAACGATTTATCGTGGGCATATCCGCATATGACACAGATGTACACCATTGGCACCAACAAATGTTGAAAGGAATGCAGATATATCAAATAACAATTTTTCCAGTCCAACACCATAAAAATTGTTAACAGATTCCTAACCTACAAAGCATAATCTCCCAAAATTACCACCACGAATAATAATGATTTCCGATCATAAACCATAAAATCAAATAATAGAGATTATGGTCGATGAGTTGGTAACACTTTTAAAACTCCATATCCGATTCGCCCTTCAGCAACCTCCCTTAACCCCCTTCATAGTGACTGTAATAAATTCTCTATCGATTCCAACAGCAGCGAGAGAAACACGAGAGGCAGAAGACAAGTATAAGCTTTATAGAGAAATATGAAGGGTAATGCCCTTTGAGGGTCGCAAACAAAAGCACGCGCCACGACCACCTCGGAGAAAGATCGCACTAGCATTTTGCAAGGAATTGCTAGACAAATAAAACAGCGATTTTAATGCTTTCGAAATCGCAGTGTACATGTCACAATATACTGATAGTAGTAATGCACTTAATGGATGCGTGCGGACGTGGTGGAAATGAGTCAATGTAGCGAGGTGTGTGCAAATTTGGGTGTGAGGAGCTGTGGGTCATGTGCGCGACAAATTTGTGCAAGGAGCACGATAGCACTAGGCGCTTAAGGTGAAAGCGGGTGCTAGAGTTGATGGGGTGCGGGGTCCCCAAAACGGAAGCTCTGTAAAACCCATAATCTATGAGGGCTGGGCATATCTAACTATGCGGGAATTACAAACAAGGAGGGCAAAAAAATTTAAATAATTAATTGAAATAAAAAGGTCAAAAAATGGTTTGTCACGTTTATCCTTTGCTGTTCTTTTCAAAATGACCGTTTTCTGGCAACACCGCAAAAAATGTTGGGCACTAATCACATTGATCCCCTTCCTTACTTCAACCTAGTATATTTTGCATGTGCTGTCGCTTTTCAGATGTTCAATTAAT
>JAODGC010000007.1:6290064-6309710 GCA_027574925.1 Ecitoglossa quadriceps
CATTTTTGCAACTTGACTGCATGTTCATAAATAAATTATTTTAAAATAATTGTGGTAACCAAATATGCAAGTTAATCATAAAGCAACTTCAAAACTTCATTTACTGAGCAGCAAATCTGCATAACATTTTCTGCATGACCTTAATACTGCGCCGCACAGAATTCCTCCTCTTACTCCAATTTTCAACATGTATGGAAAGTTTCTGTCTTGTTTTAGGTCTTCCTGTTCACTAAGTTTCCAAAATGAATTACAAGAAAACTACTTGAGCTAAATTCCAGAAATTCTCATAGAAATAATCCATTAGACTTCTATAATATAAAAATCAAATATTATGCCAATTAATTTAATCTAATCTAGGTTATTATCGCACTGTTTTCGAAAATCTAATATTTCTAAATCTAATATATAAAACGTAGCATTTTCTTTCTGAATAGTCTGCCTATTTTTGCAGCTTGACTTCAACCATTTTATTTTCAAATAAAGATTGGAGGTAACCAAATATCAAGATGATAATATAGTAGGTCACAAAACAAAATCTAGTTCAACTGCTCTATTTCAATATAAACATTTTTGAATAAAATTTTACATCGTCTTATACTGCACTTAATAGTATTGCACCTCTTCTTTCAACTTACTGCATACACTGCATCGTCTGTCTCCTTTCAGGTGTTATTTTTGAAAAAGTTATCTAAGTAACTTATCTAAGTAAAAAACATGAAATTTTCATCAAAATTGTCTCTGAAACATCAAAATTAATAATTAATATCTAGATTTTGCTAGTTTTTCAAATCCCAACTTCTGCGCTTCTATAAACTTCAGATATATTTTGAATTCAATTATAAATCATAAAATTGACACACCAATATGCAAGTTAATTATAGCGCAGCTGACAAAACCTAATTTAATTCGACTGCACAATCCCAACATAAACAAAATCTGCATAAACATCTGCGTATACTACTCCACCATCACCATATCACAGAGTAAATCCGATTGGAAGTGGACTATATTGCTTTACACTCTGTGCACAATTATGAATTGATTCATTATTGTGACAAATTGAATTTCAATTATAAATCTACTACACATAACGTTGCAATATAATAAGAGACGGGACGACAAGACAAACTACAGCCATTGAAATAATTGTAATAAATTCTACAGCACATAACTTCCCAGAGTTAAGATAAACACTTCTTCCAACAATTTACTTACATATTCCTCTGCTTTGTTATTTTATGTTGGCGTTACAGTAGTATACTGGACTTTAATGTGTTCATTGCAACATTGTTACTTTTTGAATACGAAATAACCGTTGGATTTTTTTGCCGCGTGCATGAATGTCACACTCCTGGTGGAACGATACTTTTTATTTGTGTTTCGAACGCGTGAATAAGGCGAATGCCGGCGTCGCGGCGCAAAGTCGTAAAGACGCTTTCAAAAGTGTATTTCGGTGGGTTTTGCCGCGAGAATGAGACGAGCATAAAAGTATTAGCAACTTTTACAATGCGGCGAGACGCAAACAGCACAACAAATGTCGGCAACACCGCCGCTGGCGTATAATGTGGGATGCAGCAAAGTTTTACTATACCAAACAGCGAGTGCAGCATAAGCTCATTTGTGGTAATAAACAAAAATAGGCGTAATCACAGGAATATTCAGTTTGGGTGTAAGTTTACAAAGTTTTAACGTAGGAAATTCTAAAGAAATTGGGAAATATCCTAGTTGCAACCTTTAGAGAAAACAAGTTAATTAGGTACACAAGTCGAAAGGATCTTACAGTTTTGAAAAGCACTGGAGCAAATACATTTCCTATAATGTGATAAGTTCCAATCAAAGCTCGATTGTTACTAACAAACCAAAACTATTTTAGATTTCCACATGGGCCCAGGATTTAATAGTCAATTTGTTTGTTCACTGCAATAAAAAGAAGTAGCCTGTTGTTTTCCTCATGTTTCAGGACTCAATTACCAATATAAAATATTTTTCCAATATGATACTTTAGACGAATTTGCCCCAAATCTACAAAAGCCCATAAAGTGCCAATAAACTAACCTATTGATAAAAAGGAAATATTTCTTTTTGATTCCAGATAATTTTCCAAACCTTATCTCCTGATTTTCTTCAAGTACTTTGCTGCCAATTGATTGTAAACCTTGTGAACATTTGCAAATCCTCTAACTTCCCGCTTGTTTCCCAACCATCCCAATCTAGGGACGCGCGTCGGCGCAATGCGTCCTTTCCCACAGGAAGAGAGATCGACACATACCTACATTGCGTTCTTATCGTCCTGCTGCGTCGTTGATAAAACGCATCGACGTTAAGCGGCGCGCATTCAGTCTCGATGCGCCTGCCAGGCCGACGCGTTGCGCTGTTATCAACGCAGCTCTCTTGTCATGTAGCCTCACGTGCCTGGGAGTCTATAGCAATCACAAACAACAATTCCAGCTTGTACCGCCCCACAACGTGGGCCGCGAGTGAAATCAGCGCAAGATTTTGTCCGCGTTGATTGGCGTTTGTTTCTTAAGCGCGCAATTGTTTCAAAGACTTATTTGCGAGTTCAAGCTGCCAGAACACTGTTAGCAACCGATCACTTGCGAGCAACCGGCGATTATCTTATCGGCCATGAATCGTTCACACAACAAACGAGATTTATTGGGTTAATTCCATGCGTGCTGACAACATACAGCTAACAATGCCAGCGCGGTACAATTGGTGAGTATTAACATATTTGATTAAACTAGCTGCATAGAGCGACAGGGTTCAATGCTTAACATTTTCAAACTACAACTTACCTCATGTATGAAAACGTGTGCAAGAGGTAAACTCTAAAACATTGCAATATCTTGACCTGCAGTTTGCATAACATGTGCAGTATATTGTTTTTGGAGTGCTATTAGTAATGACAGTGAGAAATGATAACACCAGCACCCACAAACAGCTCTACCTTCATTAGTTTTCTGTTTATAATTGGTATTGTCATACCTGACAAATTGTCACTTACAATCCGATCTCATACGAACTCATCCGAATAATATTGCATTATTGTTGCGTCATCATGACGAAATCTTCCCATGCCTTCTTATTTTGTATTATTAGTATTGTGACATTTGCATAAAAGTCTAACTAATTGTTGCACACTGCCGATGTAACGTAGATAGAATTGTTATATTGTCATATTAATCTTATCTCCATATCGAATGTTATTGGGCTGTTTGGATTATGCTCCTATTACGAGAATGTAATATTGTTATTTACGTTCTTGGCGTGTGCTGGGTGTACAAACACAAGCTCTGTAAAAAACGACCTAAAAATGAAAATAAATATTACTTCAGCGGGCACAATGTACGGCACACTCGTACCTGTACCAATATATTTCATACCAACACATTTATTCTCACTATGTGGGACAAACTTTTCCGAAAATTCACTTTTTCCCGTATGGTGTAAAATGTAGGAAACTTTTTTCTCTGCACAAATTAAGAGTTATGAGTTTTCTTTTCTGTTCGGCCAAGATAAAAAATCGTGCCGGTGAAAAGTTCAAGGATCAGTTTATCCTAGTAAGCATATCTTTGTTCTGTATGAAAATTTATATGGTGTTTTAAGGAACTATTTTCCTGTAAATTTTTGAAGGAAGCACTATAATATACGTTGTGTTCTGTGTTATCTTATAGTTAAATATGTGCTTGGCAAACAAATGCAGCTTTAAAAATAGATATGTGCTCTATGCGATTTTATTGTGAAACATGTGCGCGAAAGGAAGCATAAAGCTTTCGCGAGACAAATACATAAATCGTCGTTTTTTCTGACTCGTTTCCGCGACGGTTTCTTTACATTCGCCCAAAGTTGAAATATCCTTACTTTTTGCATTAATTTCAACTGTCCAGAGAAAAACAATGTTTTGCTGTACAAGTCTCATGGTTTTAAATTTAAACTTTTATTAGTTTTGAATAATTAATTAAATTTATATAAATCTACAGTAGTAAATAATGAAACTAACCTGAATTTAATCTTCAACGTCTTCTTACCATATAGTCTAGTGGATTAATTGTTGCTCACACGTTTATTTCACTATACGCAACATTTGTTTTAGTATTTTCCATTTATAACAAACAACCAATTGCAAATAATACGTCCGATGAGTTAATATCAATCACGGAAAAATAACTAAGAAAACAAATGAATGAAGTAGACTGTTTGACAGTGCGGTCATTTTGGTACGGCTTGCTATTCGTGTACGTTTGGCGTACTTTTTAAGAGATGGCGACAGTCGTGACTTTTAAAAATGAAACTGCATATCAAGTCAGTAGTTAGAAATGTTTTGAGTTTTATTATTACACTCACACATAAGTGCGAAAGAATGTCATTAAAATATGAATTATGTTTCTAATTTAGTAGATAATGTACTTTTCTCAAAGCAGTACTAAGAATGAACGTCGCGGAAATGCTATTCTCTCTTGTGAGGTCACGTTAAGATCACTCAATTTAGGTTATGTTGTGTTAAAAATACCCATTCTGGTATTTCGCTGCCGAAACTAATGACTACGCTCATTGCTTCCAGTCTAGCTTCAGCTATAAAACATAATTAAACTTCTTAAATGCGCAAATTTATCACGGCGCGCACAGGGCACGATCGTTCCTCATCCACTCGCAATGTCTCGTGCCATGCCGCTTAAAAGCTCTCCAAAGCAGTGCGGAAGCACGTGAACGTTTAATTCGAATCGTAATTGACGTATAAATCTTAAGATTCCTGAAATTATGATAATAATGTTCATTACAAGCTCAGTATTTGGCGAGTGCGCCCGAGAAAAACAACACGCGGGCGAATTCCTACTTGACGCGGAGCTTGCAATTTCATCAAATTGCATTGGTTGATTATGATGCATTCAGATCAAAAGCTGTACACGGTACAAGCAAATCTGATTAACATTTAATTGCGCTACCGTTTCATCAGCCAACAATGGCGAACTGGATGGAAACGTGATCTCTGGAATATTACAGTTTGCTCTAGTGCAATCAACTGCGACTTCAATGAGCTAACAAATGCAAATTTGTCGGCAAGCGTTGTTTGGTTAATTACTCATGTTCGTACCATCTACGAAGAGCTGAAACAGGCTTTCCGGACACTTGATGGAAATGCATTCAAAGTTTAAATACTCGGCACATCCACCATTTGCAAAAAGTACTAAACAGATTTAACGTAGTTGAGAATTTAAACATGATTAACAAATGCGATTCATTAACAATGCTACCGTATTTATAAAAATTTGTTTAATTTTGGTAGGAAAATAAAATGATTTGTTTAAAAATAAATCTTGCCTCGTATCTTTATATTTATATTTTCACAAACATTTTGGAACTGTTCTTGCAAACTCTTTTCAAATTAGCCATTAACTCAACTACCATCAAAAAATATAAAAGATGCTTACAAAGAAGCTGATTTCGTTTGAAAAATTCCTCCGGAGAGATCGCACATGAACTTGTATACTCGCTACCCCTTGCATGACAGAAGCAAGAAGCGGAAAGTCGTATTACACACGTTTTTCATTCGCACTTGTGTCCTGAAATGAATGCCGCGAGGAGGTGGTGTACTGAAGCCGGAAAAGAGCTTTTTAAGTGGCTCAGTTTTGTGCGCGTCGCGCAAAAGTTCAAAGACGTTTTTGCGCGTTCGATGGTGCTCGCGCCGCGACGCCTTGCAAATCCGCGGCGGCTGGAGAAACACGCACAAAGAAATAGAATACCTAGACGACGGTGAGATTCATGAAATGGATGGTTGTCGATAAAGGATGAGTGCTCTAGTTCCCATTGCTGATCACCGGCTCCTGCGACGCTCGTTCGGAAGGAATTCGCGAACGTATTTTTATTACGTGACTTTAATGGCGAATTCCTGAACGCGTGCGATTTTTATCGAATGACCCGTCCTCGAATTTATTGTTGTGCAGAAGATGGATCGTTTCATGTGCTATTCCTTGCTTTCGTTTTACTGGGCGGAAATTAAAAATATAGTTGAACATGACATTTATCTCCATAGGTTTCGATTTATGTATCTTACAAATATGAATTTCGTGGATATTTTAGTCATATTGAAATAATACCGATTTATTACTAGTCTTACTATGTTTCCAAAGGCTGATCATACTGTATACGATGTTGTTCTGTGCTTAAAACCCCGTGAATTTCTCTGTCTAGACATGTATGCAAATGAGTTTCCGCCACTGCGTAAATTAACGATGCAAATGCGACGCAATCAATTGCATTTATATCGTCGTTTATTTGCAGCATTTTATAGGAGTCTACTTAGTCCACATAAAAATGATTTCTTCTCACTTGCTGCAAATTACCATTCCCTCGCCTTCCCATTCAACGGATATGCTTTAAGTCTGATATTGATTGAAAGGGAGCGGAAATTTATTTTATCGCAACTTAAAATCATTTATTTATAGTCATCAACAAATAAAGCATTCTATTTGCCTATAAAATCTGCATAAAAGCTTTATAAATAGAGAAATAGAGTATGAAAATTGAAATGTTTTGTGAGGAATTTCCTCCAGAAACTTTATTTATCTAATTTATCAAGTAGCTGCTTGGGGCTCAAACTTCAGGTGGTTTTGGATGCGGGTAGCTGGCGGTTATGTGACTTGTATACAAACAAAATAGGTAGATATAACTTCCCGAATGGGACGGTGATGCTACTCATGGGTGTTTGGGAAGGTTTTTTTAATGGAATGATATTTGAAAGGCACGATGAAAGCCATTCCATGAAAATTGTCTCAACGCAGAAGAGTACGTTAAATATCTGTTATTTGTGACGAAATTTATAATCTGTTGGGTAGGATAGGAAGATCTAGGCGTTTTACCAAGATGAGGCAAGATAGCAAGCAGAATGCAAAAGTTAGGTTAGTTAAGCGTCTGTAAGTGTCCCAGCATTTCTTATAAAAAAGGCAGATTGACAGGTAAATAAATATAAATTATTATGGGACCAGGAAGCTTATAAAGGGTTCTAAAAATATCAAAGCTTGATTGCATTGGTATCAATAGATTGGTATAAAAGTAATGTTTGACTTGTGTATTTATAGGTATGTCTTAAGTTTGCATTTTTCTAAGAAATATAACGTGTTGATTGTGAGAAGTTACTAAATTGTTACACCAGTTGGGAATGGATGAAATGGATGAAGTTTGCGAGATGATGGATGGGCATTTCTCACATGCGACACCGACTGATACAGCTTTATTTATGTGCCGTGAAATTCCAACGCAGATGTGCCTCTCGGCCCAACGCCGTCACGGCGCCGAGACGGAAAATTCGCTTCCGACGCATTTCGAAATGTTTTTAAATAAACGCGCCACCCATTCGTTTATCGCAGCCGACTTTTCTTTTAGACGGCATCCAATTACATACGTCCCCGAATATTATCATCATAACGTTAATTTGCGCTCATTATTGAGACCGATTTCTTCACTTAATATAACTTGAAAACAGATGCAGAATTTTTCTTTCTACTTTACCACAGAACTTCCTTCCTTAATATTCATATTACTAAAACTACCTACGAATCAAAACCATATCAGAATTTCTGGAGGTTTAGGATTAAACTCACGTTCGATTAAATTCGCATTGTTATTAGGCGTCATAAGAGGGTGGCGCAGCTTTTGTGTGCCAAGGCACAACAAGACATTGAGATGCAAACCGGGCTTTTGATCCTCCAAGGAGCGATGACTGACAGGCCCCGGCGTCGCTCCCCGCATTTGCGTGCAGCGAAAATAAGAGCGTGTAATGCTTTTATGCCTCTCGCTCCTCGGATTCCATCCACCCTAAAAAGTCTCGCGTGCGTTCTGTATACTGCAGTCGACTACAAAGCGCTCTTGATGGTACAACCCCAAGTTGGAGGTTATTCGTACAATTCGTACAAGTGCGCAGGGAAAAATTGCATTCGGCATTTTACTTTGGCCAACAAGGGTGGCAACTGCTTTGGCACGCATGTCAATCTGCGGCCAACCCTCGACACTCTCCTGCATTTCATAATATCGATTTGGAGAGCTTAATTTTATTAATTATGTTTTTGGTGCTGAATAAAGTCAATTTATACTAAAATTATGACTGACATTACTCTCTGATGTCAAGCATTTATTTTCTGTCAATATCAAACACACGGTTTTCTTAATCTTGAAGTTCTAGTCCGTTTTCGTTTGCTTCTGTACAAATGACATCTATCACATTTACTTTCCAAAGGTAACATTGACAGCAATATTTGTATTTTAAATGCACCCATTTACGTTTTATTTTAAGTCTCTTGTTTATACAAGTTCATGGCTGCTGCTTGTGTTTTCTATAAACATATAAATCTGTCATCGGGCAATAGGAACGTCTGCATTTTGCTCTTCGGCACACCAGACGCGTGCGTCCAATCTCCAATCCTCGCGTATGTAAATGCAATTCGACTGCGTAATAAAAATATTCCACGCGCGCCGCCGCCCAACCTCAACTAGCATCCTAGGAGTGAATCATCGAGTTGAAAATTTTACGCCATGATTTTGTGATGCCGTGTGGTTGGGAATCGTAATCGAGACGAAATAAAACACGTTCGCGAACAAATCGTCGACGTGCTTCGAACTTGGGAAAACTGCCTCTAACAACCCCAGAGCTGGAAATAGATTTAACGCATCAAAAGTAATAAAATTGTCAAGTGTATTGAGTTTCCACGTCGCGCCCGCACCATGATCAGCGCAATTAAACAAATTTTCAGAGCTCGCCAACGAAACATGAACCATTTCAGAGTGCAGCGGGAAATGATGATGAAGGAAACGACGGATGGAAAGGAACAGATGTTTTAATCCAACACGTCCATCAATCTTTTGGTTTTACTTGGACATGAGCTTATAACAAGTGAAATAAGGCAGGAGATGGAATGATGAGGGCTGTGGAGCAAATGTATCAAGTGCGAGCAAAAAGTCTACATTCCTTTATCTAATAAATCAAAATATAGTTTCTCCCGGAAAATATATTGGAGGAACGCAAATGGAGAATTAGCATTAAGATATGGAATGGTCGCCTTATAGTGTGGATCGAAATGTAGTAAAATTGTCAAAGAGAAAGCTATCAACGCGAGTGCACTTAAGCCAGTTCGGCCATAAGTGCATTTTCCTTTTTAATGCGCACTGATACATTTATTCAAAACATTGATTCATTTTAAGGTTAAAAATGTCAACGCGTTGGCTGGCGCAAACTGGATCATAAATCAAATACTAACACTCTAGCGATTTCAACATATCGCATATTCAACAAGAGTTTACGGTCTTGTTTAGAAATTCTATTTGCATTCCAGAAATACATTTATGTGCTATTTTTCATTGTCACTGAGCAACAAAACAATTTTGCCTTATTGCCTTAGCCTTTGTTTTTTTTTGCAAAATCCTATTGATTAACTTTGTTTCTCCTGCTATGAGGATGCTTAGAAAATATATAAAAAATAAAATATAACTTCAATTTCAAAATGCATTATAAAATCTTCCGCCGTATAGTGAAGATCTCTTCCGGATATTGTAGATTCCATCATACTCATCCACTTATGCTCCTCCAGCATCCCTTTCTCAAGTTCTCAATATATAAAAACCTACCACTTTTATTCCAGCTGACTCAGTTTCTATTCTGGTTCTATCCGAATGACCTCTTCTAGATTTATTCCTTAAACTTACCATTGATAGTAATATTTATACCATAAAAACAAAACTTTTTATGTTTTTGTGTTTTATTTTTACTTACGATTTTATTTGTTCATAGAAATTTATGTCGGGGTCCTTAGCCAATATAATATACCACAAAACATCTGCAATCTTTAATTTTGTTGTATTTATAAACTGCTGGTTTTCTGGGAAGGCTGAAAATATAATGGCGCTAAAATAGCATTGTTTTTCACTTTTCTGTAAGCAATCTTTTGCCAGATTGGTTCAGCAAGTTGATTAATTATTCCATACATGTCAGAGCTTATGTCCCAAGTCTACATGAGCATAACGTGCTTATTAAATATGACGTCTCGCGCTCTTGGGCTCTCAACACACAGCTTCTAACGCTAGTTAAATTCTTGTACGACATCGTTAACGTTGTCACATCGAGTGCATCTTGCGCTATGCATTTTAATGCGTTTGCTACCAAACAAAGAAGATGTGTGATCTTCACCCCTCAAGCTTTTGATTGCATGGCGTTATCTTTAATTGAGATGAGAAAGAAATGCAAGTAAATTGAGCTAATAAACCGTTTTGCTTTTTATTACTTGTTGACTAACTACTAGCATTTAATTACGCTGCTATACTATCAACATTGTTGAAATGTCAATGATATTTCCCTCCTTGAGATCAAACCACATCAGCTTTACAACTTCTCACTTAAGAATTTATATTGCACTATAGTGCAATGTGTTAAGTTAAACTCATTATATTAATATCTCTTATGGCTGTTGTGCAGCAGTAAAACTTAATTTATGTACATTCAGAAGCAGATTGTAAATTAGACTGGTTTAATCAACTTGATAATCGTAACAAATGAAAGCAATCATTTGCCACTGATGGATCAAGATATTATAAAAGATGACTTAATTGAAATGAAAACATTTTTTAGCACGATGTTAGATACTACCTAATTATTTATTTAGGGACTCAGAATGTAGTTGGAATCAAAGTATTTTACCTTCGCGCACATATACTGAGAGTGTAATTTGGAAAAGTTGGAGTGTTCATAACTGTTTATTGTGTTAGGAAGTTAATAAAGTTTTTATACCTATATTTCCTATTTTCTTGTTGACAAAGCCACATTGCCATCGTGGTTCTTTACTTCAAGGGGTTTGTGACTGGCTACCTTTTATGGCTATGCCGAATACATCAATATCAACATCAGCACTGTCCAGATTGCAAGTTATATTGGGTTTTCGTTAAGAATAAAATCTCTAGGGAGCTGGTTGAAACATGAATGAATGCTTTTATTTTGTTTTTATACTTGAGCGCGATAAGATCACAAGAAACTTAATGGGAAGTTGCTAGTTATAAATTATACCGAAGAATGAACATGTTTTTTCATGTTCAGACATGTTTGCTGGTAGCTAGCGCCCTCTTCAACTTTATTTCTCGAGCTTCAGAGAATCTGACATTGGCTTCTTTCTTTTCGTGATATTTACATTGTTTGACTAGGATATAAAATTATTCTGTTTCTTTACTATCCATCCAATATTCTTTATTGCCACCAGTATTGAATCGTACACCTTCATCTGGCGTTATCTTACATTAAATACGTAGGCACATACACGCGAAACGCGATACCTAAGAATAAGCTTCACGTCTGGAAGTAGAAAAAGTTGCGACCACAGGTATTGCATTACACGAGTAAGACGACATCTCACACACCTTTGGACGAAAGACCTTAGTACATTCCGAATTACACAACCATAGGTATAAGTTGTGAACATAGGTGGTATTTGCTCACGCCTTCATACTTCAGCTTCATCCAAGCCAAGTGTCGCAATGAGCGCATGAAATTG
This sequence comes from Ecitoglossa quadriceps, assembly GCA_027574925.1. NCBI lineage: Eukaryota > Metazoa > Arthropoda > Insecta > Coleoptera > Staphylinidae > Ecitoglossa > Ecitoglossa quadriceps. The sequence goes on from JAODGC010000007.1 coordinate 6,301,590, forward strand.
TGATGTGTTTGCTCGCGGTTTTTGCAATGTGCTCGCTTTTTATAGGTCATGCGTTTTCAATTACAACGTGTTCGGCAAATCATGGCATACATGGCATAGGTTTCAAAGAAATGAAAAGAAAATAATATCAAGACGAAGTTGAGAGGTTGTGTGCATGAAGACGAATTCAGAGGAGACTAGCTTGGAAAAACAAAGGGAAACAGTTGAGGACTGCAAAAAAGTAGGATTGGGAAAATAGCAATCTTGGTGCTCGTCGTTTGCACGCCGGGAACAGTCAATGTGCGCGTATTTTAGTATTCTCAGCACATCCTGCTGCCTCCTGCAGCTTATACAGTATTCGGAAGGACTATAGCGTGTCTCGAACAGCGTCAATCCCAACAGAAGGAAAAATGGTCGGGAAATTTTGCATTCTACACGCGAGCTGATAACTTTTGCCGTTCTGCCGCTGCCCGAAATAGAAAAACAACAATTTCAATTTACCAAATTATGTTTTATGTCAAATCTGCACTACACGAGTATTCCAACAGTGTTCCTTTCGAAAACATTGCCAACCTAGGATTAAATTTAGATTTATCACCGTGTTTAACTCATAAGAATATATGAAACCTTTCCAGCAGCTGGGATAACAATAAATGAGAGCAAAGCATTGAGGTGACATTCAAATGTTCCGTATTGAGTGCAATTTATTGAAATCAATGCTGCTGCTACACATGGTAGAGGTTGGTGCTCAGGCTGGAGGTTTAATTGGAGTCGCGGATCGTCCTTTTTATCTAAGCTGAACTTTTTCGGTGTGCCATTTGATTTAGACCAGCATTCATTCCCATAAATCGTTGACATTCATTTCCAGTTAGGTAGTATTTTATTCGTGTCCTTTCTGTTATCTCAAAGTACGTTAAAAAGATACAAATTCCATTGGAACATGTGTTGTTGCTCATCTTTTTTTCTATGGGCCCAGATCAAATTTTTGTAGGTCTTCGATGTTTATCAATAAGAATTAGATTCTTGAGGAAGGTTATGGTAATTTAAGGTTAAGGATAGATGTAGTATCTGTATGTTTATGTTAGACATGTTCATTGCTTTGGGTATTATAGGGACTTTTTAATGAATACAGGTTTTATGGTTTTGGGTAATTTTATACGGTGACCCACGTGTTAACTGTCGTTGTCCATCCCATTAACATGCGTAAATTGTCTAGGAACGTTGTAATTTCTATTATGTTTTGTTCTAAGCTATTAACCGAATTTCTGGCAGCATTTTAGGTTTAGGGACGAGAGTGTCGACTCTTGCACACGCAGCACTACCACCGCATTATTTACTGCTGTCGGCCGCAAGAAACCACGAAGTGCGTACGCTCTGAGCAGAGAAGATGCGTGCAGGCATCGTGGTAGAAGCTCGATGGCATTGCAAACGAACATCGCAGACTAATTCGTCTTAATTTCCGTCGTTCTACTCGCTTTGTCAACGTCATCCCAACGAGCCCTATCTGTGAATAGACTCCAAATGCAAACCATCCCAGTCACCAACATCCACCTTCACTCTCTCTCAACCACTCCATCATTTTCTAAAAGAAGCACATGGTCGTCCTAAGCTTCATTCTCAACCTTGCACCAATCTGTACCAGAAAATCCGCGTTCTCCAAAAAGAAACCTCATCAATTCTCCTGTTTTTTTTTTTTGAATTTGTCCTGCATTGACAGGGGTTACGAGGGGCTATAATGTTATGATAAAATTGCAGCCTGTTCAGTCTTCCAGCTTTGTCCAGCTATGCCATGTCTGGATATTTCCAACAGAAAATGAGATCCTTGGATAAATCCAAAAAAGGTCACAGTAATACAAAATCCTCTAAGCTACTTCCATCAAAAGGCTGAAAGCCTTTTCATGCATCGTATAAGCGGATTAACTTTTGGATTTTCATTAAAGGATGTTAATTCTTGTTAGAAATTACGTTTTTACTACTAATGAATTTACTTCTTGAGAGTATTTCTCTTGTGTCTTTCATTCCTTGAATTAGAAAGCATGGCCAGAATAATAGTTTAGTAGTTTACTGTTGCTATTTACTTGTGTCACATTTATCCCAGTGTGTTGCACGTTTCTACACTCGACATCTGGATGTTTATTTAAAACCCGCGAGTACGATTTGCTTTAATCACGCCCAAGGTGGTTTTGACCTGGGAACTGAAAACACAGTGGTTGTAATGTAAGTACGCGCGGAAACATGGCCCAAACTGAAAATCTGATAATGGTGGAGGTTGTAGCGAGATTAGAGGCGGCTTTAAGCGAGTATCAAATGAGAACGAATCAGCACATTTTCAGCACGTGGAATGTTGCGCTTCCAATGAAAATCGCAAACAACAGACCTCGGCGTACTGATGATATGTCGAGAAGTTACAAGTTAGAAGTGAAGAATTGGACACAACTTAATTGTGATTTATCGTATTGTTTGCTGTCGGGAAGGCGGGCGAAATGCAGCAGGCGTTTTAATTAAATCAATTTAGCTTCTTGTGCCTGTGTGTGTAACTCTGTTGATTGTGTTCGGCTATGTTTCGGACAGTCCAAAGACATGCCAGTAGGCGCAGCAGGCGCCGGGCATTTAATTTACTTCCTGTTAATTGCTTGATTTAACGCGCTTAATTGCTTTATTGGCAGTGTGAAGAAACGCCGGTTGAAAATGGTTGTTGGTAAACAGCTTTTGTGTAGCTATAGCAACACGCCATTGAATGCAACGAGCCTTAAAAGAAAAGAGTAACTTTCTTCAAAATAATATAGTTGTGAAGCACATGTTCCTTCAAGTTGCTCAGGATTTCAACCACCCAGTCATAATGTCATAGTTCTAAATGGAAACATATTGAATGGAAATTCTCAAGTGGCATTAGTCAAATGTGGTATCAAATTTCGTTGCATTTTTCAATCTCCACTTGTCACACGTTGACAAAGCTGTTAAAATCAGATTGGGTTTCAATTTGGTCTCGCATACCTTCAGTCCGTATAATTAGTGATTAAGACCGAATCCTATTCCATTCTGTCCCAGTATACAAACGATAATGCTCCAGAGTGCAAACGAGTGTAAAGACTTGTCTTAAGCCAATACCACGTGAATATAACTTCACTCATTGCTATTTACGGCTTCGTCTTGCTTTATTAATAATCGGATTACAATTCACATCTCAGCCCGTGGCATCTCTGGCTTGTTGTGATGGATGAAAGAAATTCGGTGGTATTGTTATGAGATGCCCAAATAGGATTTACCTGTAATTTGTCTAAGGCCAACGTCGAATGCGGACAAGATGTGCAACGGCTAATATTAAGCAAAGAGGATTATAATGTGCCTGCCCATAAAATTTGGCACATTGTAGCAATCACATGATGATGGCTGTATTGCACTTACAATTGAAGCCAAGGGACAGAAAAGCTTCAGATTTGGCGGGACTCTATTGATATTATTGCAACGAATTTTATGGGTTTTATTCAATCCTGCAAAATATTTTGTGCTTTTAGATAGGTTTATCTCAATTCTACTAACTATAAGGTTCCAAGATTTAATTTAAATAATTCATAGGCCATGCAAAAACTTTACCTGTTAGCGTAGGGATGAATAAGAAGTTGGGACAAATTAGGGTCTTAGGGTCTGAAGAAGACAGAATGATAAATTTTTATTTTATTCCAAGAATTAGATGAAATGTTTTGTGGAATTCTGTATAGTATTTTCAAATTTGTAGACAAATTAAACCAATCTATTTCTTGATTGACTCATTGAGATTTATTCTATATTGGTAGTTTCTTCAAGTGCTAATTTATCAACATGGAGATGATTGAAAAGTTGGAACACATTGGAAATTATATTAAAGCAAGCAAAATTGTTAAACAGAAGGTTTCTAACACTGAAATTAAACTTACAACATTGGATTGCCTGATATAATTAATATTATATCAGAGGATGACGGTTTGAAGTTTTGCATAAACTACAAACTATATTGATTTCCTTGGAAAGTAAACATTTTCTAATTTCTGATTTCACTCTTATTTATTGCTTGTTGGTAATTCCAGTTAAGATCTAACCTTGTTCTGAACTCCAGATTTTTATAGCATGTAGATATTGCCGCTTCTACGACCTTAGTAACCTGAACCATTGCTAGCCCCAGGTCGTGTTTGTATTCCACAGCAATATCTTCAATGTCTTCATGCAAAGTGCTTATAAAGTATTTCCATCACGTTTACCAGTTCGTCGCACTTAACGCAAACACACGGCGGTCATCAATCATGTATTTATTATTATCTAACTGCCACCCTGCGTCTCCCTATTGTCCACGAAGCCATGGCGCTATACGAAGCGACATTTTTCGAATCTGATAGCGACGGAGAAACAACATTTATTTATGCCCTGTGCGCGCCTCAGCACAAGATTCTACTAGGAATTCCTTGTGAGTTGTGACAAAAATCAATGCTTTATTGTTTTGACCTTAGGCACATTTATCTTAAGCGGTGTAATTTATCATTTCTTCTTAATTGAATAATATGATTACTGGTGCCAGTAAAAAATATTGCTTTTCTTTGATGAGATGTTAATGTAGAGGATACCAAATCTGCCACCAAGGTAGTCATTGAGGTTGATATATTTAATATCATTCCTGATATTTAGTAGGAATAAAGTGATCTAAATTTATAGCAAAACAGAATGTATCAGAGGGAATTAGTCGGGGCTGCTGGAAACAAATTTATCTGCTGTTTCAGTTGGTGTGAGCAAAATGTTGTGACATTTTACTCCATGGAGAAATTTATACAAGCACTGCACACAGTTGTCAGTACTCTGCGAATATTTAGATTTAGACTAAATTTAGTTCGACTACATCGAATCCTCCACATGGTCTTTTTACCCAACGTCATGCTGATTCGTAGTTGGTGTTCCTCAATAAATCTCAATTCCAACGACAAAAATGAATAGAGCGTATTTCCCACCATGAAGAAACCACGAGCCCAATCGACCTACCCAGATATCTGCATTCATCAGCGCACATTGGGCAGGACGAACACAGCTCTTGTGTTAGTATTCCACCAAAGTAAACCATCACTCAGCATATTGCTATTATTGGCATGGTCTGAAGTCACCAGAGCCACTCACTTATCAACGGCGTCCATCTCTTCAAATATTCTAGCTTGTCCCAAAAAGGAAGTGGAACCCTTGAAAACGTAGACATCCATGTCTGTTGCTTTATCGTCTTGCGTTATCAACTGCAAACGACGAAATCCATGACAGTGGGCGATAATGCACGATAAGTCTGGCGTTTATTTAGTCTCGTCGATGGTTGACAAGAGACAGAGGCTGAAGTGTATTGTCTGCTTTTTTCCATGCTTGGAGGTTCTCAAGGTATGTTCTTGAGGTGAAGAATGCGTGCGTGACGTGTTTATTTAATTCATTGCAAACATGATATGCATAAAAACTCGTGTTCGATATTTTAATAATCACGTACTGCCATTGAGGCATATAAAAAACACTTGAGGTTAGAGATCAGTCAATCTTGGAATATTTTTATGTAAACATGCTGGATCTGCTGGTGTGTTCATGAGTTGAAATTTATTTGAGGCTCAAGTGCCATGGGAACGTTGTATTTTTAAGGGATAAATCTATCAGCATGGAGGTGAATAAAAAGTGGAAACACGTTTGGGTTTTTAGGTAAGTAAACAGATTTATGGTAAATTTTTCCAGTTCTGCAATCATACTTTAACATTAACTGCACTTGTTTAATGTGTGTGTTATTGGGTTACAGCTGGTTAGTGGATCGTCAGATTAATTTAGATCTAAACCCGGATGGGTTTTCTTTACCTTCTCATACAACTTACAACAGGTTGCATGATACTCACTTTCTTGCCATGGAAAGTGTGTCTTGTTCAAGTACCCGGTACGAAACGAGATGCTGAAGATTACAATTCCTGCAGGGTACACACCACATAAAGCATCTAAAAGAAATGCCGACGATTCTATTCACTCCTTGTGGATCTCTTTGGTCGCTTGGTAATTTCTAACACATAAGATATAAACGCGTTGGGCCTAAGCAAACATTTGACTAATACGGCGCAGGTATGTAATCAAAATGGCTGCTGGTGATGGTATAGCTAGAATATTTAAATATGTAAATACTTATGGAGCTAGTAACAGTGACCATTGCGAGATAGGGAGATGAGAAGTTGTTTGTTATGGATTTCTAATAGAAATTTATTGCGATTCAAAGAGTTGCAGGATGTGTGGTAAATTATGTGTGGCGATAAAATGTAATGATTATTTATCAATGATGCATTTATCAAGCGCTCGACTGACCTCAGTGTTCAAGGAATTAATCATGAATGGAAATAATTTAATTCAACTGCAATGTTAGCGAATAGACTGATACGCTTTTTGCTATCAATATGCAAAACCATTGGGAATATTATTGTCTCTTGGCCTCATTTTAAACAGAAATAAAAAAAAACTGCTATTAGATCATCGACTTGCTGGGCGGCAATTGAGTTGCTCTAATTTTGTTAATGAGCTTAGTAGTTTATTGGGGATGTTTTTACAAAATATTCTCTACTCTTGGAAAGGTCATGTTAATGTATTTCTAATTTTGATTGATTGTAATTGATTCCGAAAAAATATTAGTTTTGGAAAGGCAAACACGGTGGACTAGAACATAATTTTGTTCCGGTCGCTCTTGTCTAACTCACGCTAAGATAGATTTGCTTTCTCCCTCACCTACCTATTAGTGATCTGCCTGGTACTACAAACTGTAGAAGCAAATGTACACAATGCTCAGTGGTTTTTTAAACAAATGTTGCAGTTTTTTTACAAATAAAGCTAACAACAAAGAAAATTAACTAATTTGCAACACAGCATACCTCTTCTACTTATATTTTTTAAAGATCGTAAAACTGACTTAAGTTCTTACCATCTCGCAACTCGTTGCTGCATCTTCTTCATTACTTGTCTTTTTCATCTCTGCTTGTTAAAGCCCCCGACTGACACGAGCTCGCGGCGCACATCAAACGAAACGATGTATCATCCCATTTCAAATTGTAATCACGCATCGCACGCATCAATATGAACGAACAACGTGATTATTATTGCACTGTTTTTGCATTATGAATTGTAAACTGCTCTTAACTACTGCCTCATGCATCTCTTCATCTACTCATCTTAAATCATCTATAAACATATCTCCAAATCTGCATTGCGCTAATATAATTTCTAACTCAGAATTCTTTAGTATCATGAATTTGGAACGTTTTCTGAGTAGATGCAATGGCAATAAATTTCCAATTAGTACTTGAACATATTTCTGGCAACAGCAGGATCCGTAGTTAATGTTAATATGATGATTATAAGATACTAACGTTGCCAAATTAAATTAGAATCTTTGATTAGTGCCTCGCGGCATTGCCTAATTCACTTAGAAGCGAATAGTTTTAGATTTCTTCTTTCTATGGAGAAAATGTTTTAAAACTCGTGCTTGAGGTATAGATCTGTAGATTATAAAGTGAACGAGTAGTGGTTGTAAGTGTGAATCATTTCGGAAATATATTTGTGCTTTATTATTACCTTCGGCGATGTTCAGAATTTCTCAGAATAATTTGATTAGAAACGACTACAACTGGTTTTAATTATTCATTTCACTATTATTTTTTTCTTCGTATAAGTGGTATGTTTAATGTAAATAGATAGGCATATCAATTATTTGCTATTACCACAACTATAAATATATATTAAGTCCAGATCACTTCTAGCTTCCATCGTTTGCTGAGTACACGAGGAGAGGAGTACATTTGCATATGTGATTTTGCATTATTTACAAGCAGGCCACACATGCGATTGTTGTAGTCGCGGCGTGATTGTCAAAAAGTTATTGTTTGCATTGGAATATTTGCAATTAATATTCCTACAACGTAAACATTTTGTGTTTTGTGCTTGGTTGAAATACCCATTGTCCATAATGGAGATTTAGATGGTGTTATCGTTGAAGTGCTTTCATATTTAATAAGAAAAAATACATTTTGTGTGCTCACAATTGGTATTTAAGTGTGGTTTCTGTTTATTCCAGAAATAGGATTCAAAGTGATATAACTAAACGGTTCTCTCTACCTCACAAGCCCTCAG
>JAODGC010000007.1:6309810-6341959 GCA_027574925.1 Ecitoglossa quadriceps
TGCCCTTCTTTTCACTCTCTCTTCACTTCCGGTTGGAATCCGTATGCTTTTTGTTTACGCTGCCAGGGTGCGTAGCATGTGCTAAGTGTTCCTACTGTCACATAGTAGATACGTTGGGGTATATGTGCAAACTTATATAGACTGGGGTACATACCCTGTGGGTGATTGCTATGTGCAACGGACAAAGCGTTTCGGAGGCGCGAATAATTCAGTTGCGAGCAATTCATCATTTGCATTAATGCCGATCTCAGGACGGCGGCGGTGGTGGAGCTGTCCCAACTGGGGGTCACATTATTGCGGCGGCAGTGGTCGGAAAAGGGCTGATAGATGCCAATAATGAACCCTTTCACTTGTCATCGTGTGAAAGTTCCTTTTGTTACGTAAATTTCTGGCCAAGTCTGTTTAGCACCAGAGCACTTTTAATTTAGTTCGAATTTAATTATGTACAACATTTGCAAGTTAAACATTAGTAAAGATGTTGTTATCACAGACGAGTGACGAGTGATTGTAATCAATAGATCTTTCATTTAAGCTGGCTTTTTAAGCGTCGCGCAATGCATTTTTGTCCATTGCACTCGTAAACCACTCGATGTTATTGTGAGCAACTTATGAATAAAATTGCAGTTGTTGGGCGTTCAATAAAGTGGAGTTTGATTTGCGCGTGACAGGCGCGCGCGCGGAATAATCATAACAAATTTATCGTGGCGCCAACAGACTGCATTATTTAGAATATGAATGCAATTATTGGCAAATACATCTATACTTTGCTTCGTGTGCTCCAATTGACATTCCTTGCAGGAGCCTTGCATGCAACAACGGCATAATAACTTGCTATAAATGCAACAATCACCTTACATTCAAAGCAAGCAATGTTCTTCCAATGAAGATTGATTAACTTATAATTAGTGGAATGGAAATGGTACATTCGTGTATTAACATGATTGTTGGAATGAGTTTACATGGGTAGCAAATAGAATTAATTCATAATTTATAAACACCGATAACATAGTTTTGTAAGATAAGTTATGACATGTTTCATAGAGAACTTGATTAAGAATGTTGTTGCTTGAGTTTGGTTGTAACACATTCGCAATTCATATCTGAATTTGAATAATTTCATCTTTTACGCTTACTTTGATAAATTCTTGATACAATAGGTTAAGCTTGCTTTCAATTTTTTTTACGAATTATGAGGTCGATAGTTTGATGAGACAGGAATTTGAGAAGAAATCAAGAAGCTTAACAAATCTTATGAAGAAATTGGTTATAATTCCTGTCTAAGATGTTCTTCCAAAAACAATCTAATGTCAAAGAAATAATTTTATTTGCTTTCATAATTTACAACAAGCCTCTTAACGAATTTTCCTATCTATAGTCTGAAACAAATATACGGGTAATTAACATATTATCTATTACCTTCAAAATTTGCTTTCACTTTAATAATGTAAATTATATCTTACGTTTAATACTCAACCAATAGTAAATTTATTGTTGTGTAAGATCAATGATCGTCAGTGAATTTCAATAAAGTGACGAAATCAATATGACCATAACACTTTTCATAACGATAATTACGTCTAATTGCTTTCCATTATCTAACAGGTTCTTATTAAACTGCTGGTAGAGACGAACGATAAATCATTCCTAGGTTGGGTCAACCTGTCGATGGTCATTTTCTTCAACTATTACGGCCTAAGCGTCAAGATTCTTTCTGAGTACGTTTGAACACAGTCACTAGCACATTAATCGGACAATTTCCCAAACTAAACCTAATTATGCAAACATATCTTTAGCATGAAAGGATGTTTTTGTCAGACTGAAATTATTATGAGTGTGCAGTGCCGGGACGCAGTGCTTTGAGCGAAAGGAGGTTTGTTTATCAATTAACAGACGTCATTTTGAGGATAGAACACTTTGACTGCGTAAAATTGAAATCACACCCAATTAGCTAGTGATTAGAATATGTCTCATGGTTAAAACTGAGAATAAAAATTGGTATAGTTATATATCATCGTTTAATTTAGAACGTATTTTTCGAAAGTTTTGCGACATTTTTATCGAGTTTTCCTACGGAAGCGAACACGTTTTTAATGAAATTTAGTTGGCAGTTTTAATAACATTTCCTCGTACATTGGAAACTGAAGCCGGCAAATCCGGGAAAAATCAACGGATAATTAAATCGGAAGCAAGTCCAAATCCGTATAACTTAGATTTCCTGTCGGCGCCCGATTCCAAATGAGAAATTTTCTTACTTTTCTGTATAAATTCCAACCAAAGCAAACCCACGAAAAGAATAGTTTTGGATTAGATTAAATGCCTTTGTGCGCCCACCAACGCTGTATTGCCAAACTCTATCAGTAATAAACTTTTCATTCAATTTCCTCATCCGATATCACAATTTTGTATCAATTTCAATGCGCATTTGAAAACCAATCCAACAAGCAAGAATTTCTGTTAGGCTGTTGGTAAATCTATTGGAATGTTTAGATTTACAATAACATTTACTTGTTTTCTCCCAAGTTGGTTGATTATTTAAACATTTTTATATTGTTATCCCAATAGATTTACTTCCATAGATTATTCTTACATAAACAAGCATTCTAGCAATCAGTGCATTGCGTACGCAACAACAAATCAACAAGATAAAATGTTTTCAAATGTAAAATTTAGCGCCATTGTAGGAGACAATTATGCACTGGGTAATATCACATGGGCATCATTCTGGCTCGTTTTAAACTAGGCAATAATAAATATGATTTAAACCAAGCAGGCAACACGACATAAAGTGCCCACACACGAGCCAAAATAATAATAAAATGCTCTGAATTTATTACATGCACTTAATTTGGTATAAAAAACACCCGCGCGTGTATATTGTTTTCTTTATTGTTGAATTGTCTTGTTTATGACTGTAATTACAAGTGTGAAATTGCCAATCGTAATTACACGCAATTACACGATTAGCATATTCGAGCACTTGAATTATTTCGATATGGAATTATTAATTTCTGTATATTGAAATATATTAGGCATGAAGAGTTAAATGGAACATCATCAATTTATAATCGTTCCGAGAGCCAGAATTGACGCCGCGAAAGCATCAAAAGCACGTCGCGTCACTTATATGCACGTGCTCATCAATTATCCTGCGTTTTCCACACACACTTCCAGCCTTCATGTAGAGCGAAGCCATTGGGATAGAGGTCCAGCAATCATGCTCGTGACACTTTCACAGACCCACCGCATGATACCAGGCGTTAATTAATCAAGTGCACAATTTCGACGTTTTTAAACTTAATATTTACTCGTGCCAGAATTGAACATCATTAATTATCGCACGCTTTCAGAACTTCTTTTGTGCGAATGTTGGCAATATCTTTAGTTGGAAAATTAATAATGGAATGGTATTAGAACGGATGTAAATGATACCATACCAAGAAACATGGTGATTGATTACTTTCAGATCACTATGAACACTCGCTTCACCCAAAAATGTTCATTCTCACTACTACACACTGTATATGAGCATAAATTGAGGTTATGTTACTTTATGTATTCTAGATAGTAATCCTATGAAATCCTTCTTTGGACCTTACATATTTTGACAGATAGTTATGTCCACTTATTGTCTTATTTCGTGTTCCCAATTTTTATTGAAAGACAAATAGAGTGGGATCTTAAGCATGCTGTAAATGTCACCTCGACTTATTTAAAGCATTTAAGCGGTTTACAGTCTCTTGCAATCTCGTGATGCTCTTGGACTGGCACAACATAAAAATGGCCGCCAGCCAAGCTCCGTGTGCAGAAGAATACGAAATGAATTGCCACCTACTTCCATGCCTCCCATGCTCCCAACTTATCTCACGACTAGCTCGCTGGACTTGTTTTCCTCTACATCACGCGCAGTTGGGAATTCGATACGATTTCAGGAAAGCACAACAATGACCATTGTGACAATTCTGACCGCTATCCAAAGTGCTCTCTTGGTGTCCAATTTGAAACCTGATAAGGTGAGGTATTCCAAAGGATTCCTAACACTGCTTGAAACACCTATAACAATAATGATTTACACCTTGAAATTACATCTGGAGACATTTTGATATACGATGAACATAAACGCTAAAGCAGCTTAGGTACATTGGAGCTGGAGGTCTTCAGTAAACTGAGGAAGTGTTTTTGAAAGTTGCGTCAACTGAAGTTATTATCAAAGTTGGTACGACGTGTGTGTCTGCTTTTGTCCAAGGATGTTATTTACTCGTCGCCAGCGTCGTCAATTCACATTCATTATGACCTTCTGTAATTACAATCACAATGTGATACTGGAATGTATTTTTCTAGCCGAGAGACTAACCAAACTTAATACCTGGAAACTGTTATTGCCACTCAGGATTATGTTGTGCAAACTAGTCTTATATTCTTCCAGATCAGAATCTTCATCATCTCTTTGAGAACTAGTCTCGTGGCTCTTGAGCCACTGCATAATTTATACATTGAAATAAATATTCGTAATTTAAGAAACAAGACCGAGAATGTGTTCTTCAGTGACACCTCCAGTGGGATATGTATTCAACGACTTATCAAGATCTCGTTTTAAGATCTGGACACCAGAGAAAAGCAAGTGCAATGAGGAGACACTTTGGTCTTTTGATACATGCATGCAATGTCTTCGGAGGGAGATGTTTGTCGCGGTGTTCACTGTGTCTTCTATTTGCCGTTGCGTCTGCGGAGGTGTGAGCTGATTGCTGTCAGTTAATCTCGGACGGGCTCATTGCGACACGACCATTTCAATCGAAGAGCGGGAAGCTGTAGAGGAAGAAAGACAAACAAATAAATCGACGGTGGCATCGACGGATGCTAATCATGCGTGAAAATGTATTTGTTTGGCTTGTGGCACGTACAAGAGAAACACAGTAAAAATTGGTATGACCATAATGATGGACGAAAGTAACAGGAATTCAACGCGACTAGAATTCAGATGGAGATATCTTGAGTTTAGTGATTTACAATGGGATGACATTTAATCAGAATGCTGTTTGGAGAAAAAAATTTAGTTTATTCAATACTCCGGTTGTTTATTGTTGTCTAGAAAATTCTTAAGTTGATTAGATTAATATATTAAATCTGAAACTTTCATTTTTTAATATTTTTTCATAGAATTTGACTGAATCTGGCTAAAATAATTTAAGCACTTGTTTTGTTATAAATCTTAAAGAAATTGCGTGAAGTAGATTTTGAAAAATGAAAGAAAGACACAGACTTTAGTGCAAAATCTTTGTTTTCTTTAAAAATTGATGCTTGCATGAAAGTGGTCATTCATATTTTTGTTTTGAAAAAATCAACAGATGTTGCTGCTTAGCGAAAAAAGCTTCTCAATTCCAGTGAAAACGAAGGTGTTTATTGCGTGAAGTTTGCCTACCATATTATGCTATATTAGTATATACATGATATTGTTAAAACGTATAATTAAAACTTGCCTCAAGCATAAATTAATTATTCTTAAAAGCAAACAAACATGGAGATGTAAATGTGGAACCGTTCCGGTGTTGCATTTATAATTAAGTTGTGATGTAATTTATAGTCGAAAACAAATAAATTCGTACAATTCGCAACAATTTGTATAACTCACATAAATCACAAGTTATTCGGGAATATACTAATTCTAACACTTTAAATCTCATTAACAAACATTTTCCAAGACAACAAATTGCTGTTAGAAAGTCCAGCATAGTAAGTTTTATAGAGAATTCAACGGCTAATTTCCATCGAAATTTTCCATGCATAATGGGATTTTCATTAAGCGGCGCTCAATTACTAGCTCGTAGCTGGCACATTGATGCTCTCGATTAACGTAGAATACGCGAAGAAGTTCGCTAAGTCGCAATTTGCTGTCCGCGTCGAATATTAAGCATTTTGACGGGCCTTCTCTACAAAGCCTGAAGCGAATCGCACGGCACGCATCGCCTATTTACCTCCGTGGAAAAAGTTGAAATTGGGTTACCTAAGCGACGTAAATTAAGAGAAGCATTAAAATGGGTGAAGTTCCGGCTACCACATTGAAAAGCGCTTAATGGCTTATTTACTGATTTGCAACGCCACTTCGGGCGAGTCGACTTCAAAAAGTTGCTTGTTCTTTAAACGTTGAGCGTTTTTTCTTCTAACTCCGCAACGGGTAAAGCGGTATTCGTACCTGGCTGGCTTCAAACTCAATCAATCGGACGCCAAAACTTTGGTAATTTTCGTTTGAAGCCTTAATCGATTGAATGGCAATCTTGCGAATGCAGAGCAGAACATTGCTGGCAGTAATTGCTTTTTGTTGTTGATGAAATTTGTCTTGTAATTAGTAAATTTTCATTTTTAATTTGACAACTAGCAAAAAAACACAAGAGATTTATCTTTGGAAACTGAGCTAATATTCTTTAAGCTAGGGTGTACTACCCACAATAAGCAATAACAGCAGTAAATAATTGTTGCTATAATGGCAAATGCGCGCATTATCCGCATGAAGAATCAGTTACAAAACTCATTTAAAATCCTGATCACTTTCCGACCGGCTATTTGTTTATTTTAACAATTATATTCCCTCGAGATGTGTGTAACGATTCGGCGTCGGTGTTGCGCGCTTCGACGGCTTGTAAATCATGCGCGATAAATCAATTCTTTAATTGGAAGTGGTGGGTCGTCTCATCGTTTATAACACTTGCCTGGGGACGAAGAAGGGCCGCGCTGGCACCTGTACAATGTCCACGACTATGGCTAGCATAGCAACAGTAAAGAACCAGCTAACAACCAACAAAAAGAAGAAAGAGTAAACTTGTTAAGCTACACAGCAGAGACGGTCTTATAATTTCAGTCAGTACTATAGAAATCACCTGATTTCTTGCTTTAAATAATGAGTTTTATTGATTTTATTCCTTGATGGTTTATGGCATGTGGGGCGAGCAGTTGTTTTGTGAGTGTAACTCCGTCCCTGTCTTATTGAGCTTTGTTACCATACCTTCAATTGAAAATGCCTATTCAACGAAAGGCACAAACACTGCGATTAAATTGAGCATATTCCATAGCAATGGTCAGAAAATAAAAATGACCAAACAATGACAAATCATGAAAGACACTCAACTGTGTAGAGTTATGTCATTAATACAGCGGAGCTTTCAAAAGTACAGTTACATGTTTTCCTTTACTTCCTTTCTTTAGCAGTAGTTCTTTGGTTATCCTATTCCTGGCACTTCCACTTGAACCTTTTGCCCATTTTGGTGCTAAACACATGATGAGACTAAATTTCAAACATTCATTCCATTTTGGTTCATTTTGACAGATTTCCGGTCGAGTCCGCAACATCGCTCTCATCTACACGTCAGGCCAAGCCATCGGCTATCGGTGAGTGCTTTTTTCTGTACTGACGATGGAAAAAACCTATTCAGATATAGTCGTCCATTGGTGACATAAAATGTCACTTGTCATAAATCATTCATTATTTACCCTAGATTGTAAAAATAGGAAAATGGCTAGAGTCATAAATTACCTGCAATATTTGGGTGGTAAACTGACTATAAGTGATCTAAGCTTGGTTTAGCTTAGTTTTGCAATGTGTTAAGGCAAGATTTCATTGCCCCTCAGCCTAAAATTTGAATTACCAAAGTTCAACTTGTATGGTAGGTTTTTACAACTGTTTTCTTAGGGTGGATGCTTAAAGAAAAGCATAGGTTGGGGGACAATGTTAGTATTCCGCTTCAAAAGCGCATTCCTTGGCTTTGCAAAGTGAATGGTCACGGAGAATTTTTGCCAAAGCACCCAGGGTCATAACATTTACAAACATAAATATACTTGCCATGTTTACAATCGGTATTTCCGAATTGGTACTCAAACTAAACTAATGGTTCCAGTTTTCTCCCAGAAGTCAATTTAAAAATATTTTATGCATTCACTTTCATTAAATCAGAAAAAAGTAATTGCTTTAGATAAATAAATACAAACTTAACCTACAAATATATTCACATTAACCTACTCTCTGCTTGAAACACGTACGATGAATTCAAGTAATTTGGACGAAAAGTCAATTATTGACGTTAGCATTAAATTCGCAATATGACAAGCTCAATTCGTTGAGGAATAAAGTTTGGTGTTAATATATATGGAACACTTTTGCTGCATTTTGTAGGTCGGCGGACCATGTTCAAACGAGAAAAGTTTACTTTCATATAAGATGAGAGACACGTTAATCCACATGTGAGTTTTATTCAAGACTGGTTTCTACTTGTTTCTAAACTCCTTCGAGCAACCAATAAAATTTGTCGACATGGTGTTTGTGATTATTGTACTCTCTCCCTATACAGTTTCAATTACAAATACAATTCTATTCCCTTCTGTTCTTGTGTACGACCTAAAAATAAATCATTTGGATAAAACAAATTTTAGGTTATGCAAAATTTAGGTTAGGTTGGTGCAGCGGAATTATCTCCTTAGATGGCCCTTAATAAACGTAATATAGTTTAGGGGCATCTAAATTGAGAAGATTGCGTTGAAAAGAAATTCTATAAGGATGCAATGAGGATCAAATGCAATTTCAATTTTTTATGGTTCTTTCTGAGTTTTACCCTTGCGTGGGGCAATGCGGACATCGTTATTCACAAATAGAAAGCACATTTAATGCTTTGAACTGAATTTGCTCATCGATTGAAGGCAGTGTGCACTGGTAAAGTGTAACAGTTTCAGTTTACATTTTTGCACCTCATAATGCCACAACAATTGCTTACTTTTCACGCATAACGAAGACTATTGTCGTTTTTATTGAAAAGATTTTTCGGTCATTGTGCTCTGTAATGTGTGTGAACGAGGGGTGTGCTAGGGTGTTGCAACGTCAAAGGTGGTCGCATTTAAAAAATAATTGTTCTGGGACTGAAATATGGGATTTTAAGTGAATGAATTGCGTTTGAAAATAGGCTTTTGATAAAATCCCATTCTGATTGTTACTATTGTCGATTTACCCGAGAATATAGATTTTTAGATAAAGGTGTCTACATCCTGGAGAGTGCAGGTTTAGTATTCAAGCGATGGACATTAAAATTCAGCTTCCTGCTCTTTAAACTCATTTAAGTCATTTACTCAACAATCAAAAATTATAATTCTCATCGTCTGCAGTCTGCAATCTGGAGGTCTACCTTAATGACGCCAAGCCATTCCTAGTCGGAATCAACCTCCTCGCCGCTCATTACCTAAAAATTATAATAATTTCCTATGCCACAGTGTTAAATTTGCATTCATTGCATGAGGATTATGCGCTTTATATTCTTGGTTGCTAGAAGGAAAATACCAATTCTACGGTAGCCTAACGTGGATATTAATTTGCACACCGTTAACTCGCTGTATGCTTGGGCTACCACCCAGCTAAATCTGCGTCGGATCATTGTGTAATAACGACATGCCCAGCGCAACCCCCTGCCGGGAGGGGGATGTGCACGTTGGTGGCTCGTGAAATTCCAACAGCGTTTTCCTACGAACCAACCTTCCGCCACTCACTATTCACTTAAGACGCCATAAATTTTCATAAATCTGTCGCGGTCGCCACCGCCATGGGGACGAAATGTCACCGTTCGTTTATTGCGTTTTTTCCTCGAAGCTTTCGGCATAAACATCTAGTTTAAGGAAGCCTGGTGTGCAGAGTCAAATGACAAACGGCAATGTGGATACATTGAAGGAGTAATGTTTGTTTTTATATGTTTTGTCTGGAAAAGGAAATGTTGAGTTAACCAGTATTAAATGTCATTTCGATGGTAGAACAAAGTCACGTTTGTTTCCTCGGCCCAAAACGAAAATATATTAAAACACTAACAAGTCCAACCGAGAAATATTGATTGCAAGTTAAGAAAAAGTCCAACTGCAAACAAAATATAACCAATATCTCCAGTACTAGACACATTAAATATAAAACCAAACTTTTTACGACGGAGCTTAATCCGTGATAAAATCACCCCGTGGAAACCAGATACATTGGCAGCAGAACACATTACAATCTCAGCTGCCATCGAAGGCAGCATCGATGCCAGTGTGCGACACACGCTGTTAAATTAATGGCAATATAATATTACATGCCACTAAAGAAGCGGCAGAGGCGCGAAGGTGAAGCGCAGTTAGTCACTGCGACCTGCGATGCCAGTCAAAATAAATACGAAATCGCGGGTTTGGCGGTGTTCACTTTATGTGCTTTCCAAACATGCCAGCAAATGGAAACGTCAGCCAATCACCAACAGAGAAAGTTGCCGGAATATTTATGTTCGCAATGTGTGTATCTGCGTACGTTCAGTTTGTTCCAAAGCACAAGCTCCCTTTGAAAAATCCCTGTACACTTGCTGTGTCGTGATTGTCAGCAAGAGCTGTAAGAGCTGTAAATTGCGAATTGCAACTTTCGGATTGCAACCGTATTGGCGATACAGACAGACAGTCTGTACAGATAGTCTTGGTGAGCAGTAATTATTATTTCGAATTTCGTAAATGAGTAACTCCAGAATGAGCATTTCTAGAACGAGACCCTAAGACTTATTGGATGATAACAGTAATTAAATCATACCTTGTAGTACTTTCTAATACTAAAATACAACAAATTGGTACTATTGCTATCTCTGTATGTTTTGTTTTCTTGTAAATGCGTTTTGAAATGTTGGGTTTCATCACTTGGACTCACTTGGTTTTACCAACCGCAACCACGTCCAACAACATGACACATTTCTTTAAATAATTAATCAACACCTACAAATTACTTGCTGAAGCAACAATGTTTGGGATTTGGGCTTATTAGATGTTCCACAATCAACACATCATATAATTAAATATTTATTAGACTCCCTTCATTGGCTTTTTTGTTAATTGTTCATTTCTTTACTAATTTAATTGCAACTTTCATAAAGATATCTTCGTTAACAATACTAATCTCACCACTGCCATATAAATTAACTCCAAGTTAACTTCATTAAATATCAGCTTTTGTGAAACCAGTTGAATGTTATGACAAACTTATATGACTTTATCCTCAGCTGTGCTCGGTTTAAGAGATTTCACGGCAGTTATCCAACCCAACCCACAATTTGCAGACGCATCCAAAGGCATGTCAAGTCAAGCCAAGCAATACAAATGCCATGTTTATGGATTCAATTTGCAAGCACCATTTCTGAGCGAGCAATTACACTGGTTAAGAAATCCGATGGTTTAACAAATAGGGCAACTTATTCTACCTAATATGGTCATCTAATATTCTTACCTTCCCACAAAAAACTGTTTACGACGAATGGGTTTCAGATTTGAAATCTTGGAGATTTCTACTTTTAGCATTTGTTAACAGAAGTCAGGTGCTAGATCTCGTGTTGTACGGGGTTATTATTTTCAACATGAGTTTAGCACATGCATATGATTTTTGCAACCAGATCTTCATTGCGACTCTCGAATCGGAGATACATTTGCATGAGACGCGCGCAGTGTCTGTTTGTTTTCTGCACTATAGAAGAACATGACCGATAAAGTTATTAAATATTACAAGTTAAGTATGTGTATTTATGCAGTGGTCACGTCTCCGAACTCGTGGAATTCTACAGATTGGTAATGCGGTTAGGCAATAAATTCAGTGGAGCTGAGAGTAAATTTCAATAAACATAACGATTATGGGTCGCGTGGGAATCGGGCATAGAAGCAAGCTCGTGGCGTCAAGGCGAGAAATGTGATGGTATTACATTACATTTGCATTTTTTTCACTGATTGGTGAGAGCTGTTGTGAGTTTTTTTTATTGAGATGATATCACAAGTGGGATTCCTTCTACATTGTTGCAATAAAGTAGTGGGTTGTTTCATTGTGATGAATTTCTTTCTTGGTCTACTAAGATGATTGTGGGCTATCAAGTTCTAGTGTTTTTTGAATTAATTGACAACATGGTTATTAATAGGTTAGACGATTGGACAAATAAATATCCTCTCCGGGACTAGTTGCGTATCTGTCACCACATGTGAACATTCGGAAGCGTAACCCGAGTCCATGCACTGACATTGATTTGAAGATTTCAATCAACAAGCCACAACTCTCCATCAAATGCACCACATGATGAAGCACCCTGTTCTTGCGCATGCCTTTACAATGAAAATTAGGCATGCTCCGGTTTCGCTCGAATTCGGTAACCAATGTTTATGTCAGTAATTCATCATCGCGCAGTGATGGATTCTATAACCGGTGCTAAATATACCCACAAATTTGTAACTGCCTCAATTCTAATTTCACCAAGAAGATCAAGATTGAGATGATCTTCTGGGAATTTGAGCTGCTGTTCTTTGAGCTTTTTGGTTTAGACTGGAGCTAGTGCTTGAGGACCAGCACCAGCTTAATTGCGGCATGACAAGCAGTAACTGGGTGTCCGACTGGTTGCTCGTTTGAAGGATCAGTCGCTGTTGGTTTGGTAAATGTTTGGTAGTCCCACGTCTAAACACCACCTTAATATTTCATAAAATCAGACAGTCGTTCTCCACGGCGCTTATCTGATTCCCAATTTTGAAGTGTCACTTTATTACTAACCTCCACTCTTCACCTCACCCCTGCAGGCCCAGCGCTGTTTCACGACGTGACGCACCCAGACTAGTTCAGGCCATCTTTGTTTCATTTTAGGACATTGCATTATGTTTGGACATTTGCTTTCTTCGTCTCCTTGTCGCTATATTCACGACGTGGAGTCTTCGACGGTGTGGCATCGGATGCATCCCAATCCATTCCGAACACGTCTCAGCCAAAAGGTATTAAATTAAAATATATCGTGGACACTAGCCACCCGATGTGCTGCATTCTGGCGCACAAAAAGAAGCGAAAAGGAGGAAGCGCTTCAAGGAGACGAGTGGCCCAGCACTAAACTACCACACAAACAACAAAATAAAAACATTAACAAGCAGCCAAGTGAAAAACGTTATGTGTCCTTTTACACATGCTTTATGACTTAGTTAACATTCCACGTTCGTTGAAGGCACGACGATTATCAATACTTTGTAACTTGTTTTTGCTTTCGAAATCTTCAACCACTTCATCAACATTGCGCCATTGATTTCCGATCGCAGCTAGTGTCACCTTCGTATTCCTCCCAGAAGGCAGAAAAAAGCTGGTGAATTTATTAGACGGCAGACAAATATCTGCTCGATTGCCTGACGTGCATGACGTGGTATCCTGGGTACGTGTGACAATTTATTTGTTTTCCATGGATTCTCAGAACAGCATGCAACCCACAGGACATGGATGGTGCTGGTAGTTGCTGTTAGTGCTTAATTGCTAGGACATGGGGAATTAAAATAGATGGACTTGAGATCGAAGCCACTTGGAAACAATTTATTTTAATTTATGAATGGTACTATGCGTTTGCGCATAGGATAGAAGATAATTAGCGTTTCCTTCACTTCTAAATATTTAAGGCAGTGGCTTTGCGAGGATAATAATTTACAATTACGGATTAAATAAATATATTCTGAATGGGGAAACATGAGTTGATCAAATTAGCATATGCTTAACTTGGACATGTTTATGTTTTTCTGAATATAATATATTATGTTACTCATGAGCCTCCTCGGTAGTACACTTGGTAACGTGCTGGCTTACAAGTCGACAGATCGCGAATTCCAATCCTCCTAACACCTCCGTTGGAAGTGTTGGCGTTAAAACCAAGGAGAGGTCTGGATGCTTCCGAACACGGTCTAGCTCCCGGCCGACCAGTAGTAGAGACATCGTGTACGGTGTCGGTCTATGGTCGGCATGGGCAACAGTACGCTCACAATGACACTTCAGGAAACTCTACACCTGGCATAGAGTACACAGGGTATAAAGGGAATACGAATAGTGATGCTGATAGAGTATACTCCTGTTTGTTTTGCTCATTATCTTAGAAAATAATAGATATGGATATTTGAACACCAACATCAACTAGTGTCGTAATAAAAATATGTTTGTGATAATTTATTATTTGTATTCAACTAGTAATTTAATTTTTTTAACTTGAATTGACTTTTTAATATAAGAGGATGGGATGATGGTGTTGAAGTCAGATAAATGAAAGAATTTGGAAAGAACTAAGCGAACAAATTGAAATTTGTTTGGGACACAAAACGTCCCATATCACTTCTTTTGATTTATAATATGGACTTAACTAAATTCAATTTTATGCGGAAGAATTTATATAATCTATAGATAAAGTTATTTTTAGCAATTCTAATGTATGTTTTGCTAGTTCTATTTGTTTTAAGACGGAACACTCTCGAATAAATTGTATTATTCGTAGTCACCTTGTTTTCTTGTGAAGAATTGCAGTGAGAATTTTCGAAGTAATAATTGCTTTGACATTTACCAAATTTAATATTGCTGGGGTGTATAGTATAAATGGAAAATGTCAACTTTTTGGGCGATTTTCTCGCATAAAAATACAACTTTTCCTTTCTTTCTCTTTTCTGAAGAAAATCTCATTGCAATGCTTCTATTCATTTATGAAAAATCGATTAATGGAAGCATTAACCAGTCTCACAATCTACATATTCCTCGCACCTTACATACGTTTTATTACCTCTCGAGCCGGATGGTGTTTAATTTTAATTGCAGATCCTCCTCGCGCTTGATTAATCAAAAGCAACGTCTTCACGCGATGAGGCGATTAAAAACAGCGCTGGGAGTGAATAATTAATTTCTTCATGCGTCCAATATTGTATAATCATATCATTTACTATTTTACTACTGAGTGAGTATCAACATACTAAATAGTTCCTGCTGTACGCACGTTTTTAAATCATCTACATCATTATCTCTGCGGCTAAGCGCAAAAAGTGCGCTGCAATAATTGCCTATCCTTATCGCAAATAGACATGATATTAGCACGCACACTATTATGAAATACTTACTACTATAAGCATTATGGAGTGAGCTCTAATGCTTAAATTGTGAGTACATTTAATGCATAATTTTATTAATGTTGTCATAAACTAACATAAGCAACTTACAAGGCACGCCATATAAACAAGGCACAGCAAATGATAGATGAAATGTAGATTACTTAGTAAGTTAACTTATTAATACCTGTGTAGGGCTTTGATATTTGAATAGAGTGAGGAAATAAGTTGTAGCAGTTTTCTCTCTCCACATGATGAGGTTACACCCAACGAAATAAAATTAGTGCCTCCAATCGAATTTTCCCCTTTCCCACGTTCATTGCAAACGGTTCCAGTAACAACCCATGCATCGTCCTTCTTCGTGGGCAAAGAAATCGACGCCGGCCGCAAGAAAACTCTGGCAAAAAGAAAACGCGCGTAGATGTGGTAGTAATGCAATAAATCAAGTCTAAATTCTGGCGCAACTCTCGTGCGGGCTCGGCCATTCGGCTAGAGATCGTGCACGCGGATAACAACCGGCAGGCGCGCAGCGCGAGCGAAACCGAGCGCTGAACTAGCGGCACGAACTTAACAAGAGCCGTACGTGCTTGGTGCATACACGTCGTGTCTACTCTTCTTTACCTGCGTGTTGGTGCATAACGCTGTTTCTCTCACAGGCTCGACGTACGGAACCCATACTGATCCAGAGATCCCGACCCGCGTGCGGCGTAAACTCGCATGACGCAGTCAAGTCAGTTCGCTTCAAACCAGCTAGGTGGGTCGTTGTGCGCGTGAAGCAGAGAAGCTAGCAACTGGTTAAAGCACATTTGCGTACAGTTCCAGTGTTGGTTTGATTTGGTGACAATAATTGCGAGAGTTACGCTGACAGTTTGCCACGATTATAGCAACTAGTGTTTATCTACAACTATATATATATATTTATATGATTGTTTGAAATGATTGAACTATTACGTTGATTTTTGACTGTGATTGTTAACTTTTGTGCTAATTTGAATAATGTGGAGGATACTAAGGAATTGGATCTGACAAACGATTGCAACTGGATTTATAACTAACAAGAAGGTTTGTTTCATTCAAATTAAGTCGCACTTCAGCACCACAGTACTTCGCACCCACGGTTTACACGTTTGTTTAAATTGGAGGAAATAGTGAACTCCTGTGATGGTTTGTTAGGAAACAAATGGTCGATGTTATTATTGAAACTATTTAAAAATAGACTGTGAGCGAATGGTTTCAGCAGAGTGCGTATGGATAATAAACAGATGCATTCGAATTCAATCAGTAAACATGAAAACTTCCAGCAGAAAATCGAAACTAAATGCACAGAACGTGAAATATTTGAAAAGTGTAATAATTTAATAATAGCACAATGTGAATATTATTTACTAATCGACGCATTCAATTATTTCTGTTCTCCATTCTTGTATATCCATCGCAAATCAGCAATCGGATTCGCATTTGTTTCTTGCCTGTTTGTTTACCAAAGCGCAAAACAGTTTTGTCGCATATTTCCAAGCTCCATGATTGAAAATTAACCGATTCGTTGCTACACGCTCTTTTCGCGTTCCGTTCTTCACCATAAACATCCGATTGTAATGCGGCAGCGGTGGCAATGATGGCGGCGGCAAGAAGTGTGCGTGTAGGCGCAGAAAGATCGATATAAATGCACACGTTCGCGTTTTGCGATGCGTTTCGTGCGGCTGGTGTGTACCTCGTGTTCCTTTCGTGATAAATTGGCCGACTAAATGAATAAATTCACTGCAGCCAGTATTCATTCAATCAAGCGTCAGAAATTAATCAGGTGGTGCTGGAATTTAAATCAACTCGCTTAGTGAATAACTTCTATGGAGGTGGGTTGGTATAATGATATTTACCAGTTAACAATATACATAATAAGTAAGTGGTCATATTTGTTAATTATACAGCTTTAATTAATTCTAGTGGAGTGGAGTTGTCAGCTAATTTGTAAAGATCATTATCGCACATATGGCTTGCTGATATGGCAAAGCATTGGTTATCATTTTCTGTGCAATTAAACAGTTTGCTTTGCGGTTGTGATTCTGTCAAACGAATTATCATCAGTGACCACATATTGGCACCTTGTGCAGGTAACAAACCAACGGGGGTTCTTCTTCGGGTCTGCATGCATATACGACCATCATTTGGTTACGTTGCGATTGTAAACTGGCAAGGCTGGAGACCCTCGTTAACTTTCTAAAATGGACAATCACCATGGTCAGTCTCGCAGTTACTAAAGCCACTTCGTGGGACTTCAGTTACAGCTGAAAATGGGACGAGCATTTTTACGATCTGCTTTGGAGGAGCTTTGGCTGAAGGTGCTCAAAGTCATTCGTCATTTTGAACAGGCAGAGAGAGGTTCTTGTGCACATTGTACAGGGTCTGCAACAAGGGTGGTAGGTGTTGAGGGTTATTCCAAGAATAGCTTTCTTGTGTCGCACTGTCGCCAAGACTACATGTTTCTGCGACGCTGAGCAACGATCGTGCAGCTTGCGTGGTGCAGATAACAGAATCTGATAAAAATAAGGGAACGTGATCTGGCTGCAACTTTGTCGGCTGTGGTGGAGTAGATTCGTAGCATGATTTCAAGTGCCATTTTCGGAAGGTTTTGTGAATGTTCTATCGGTTTTATCTTCACATTCTTCCAAGCATCACGACGCAGTCTGAGAATTTGTTGGAATTCAATGGAAGAACATTAGAATGGTGTTGGCTCGAATGAATTCATTTCAATTATGTTTGTTTAGCGCCTTTGCCTGCAGCTAATTTCAATCTACAAGTTTGGAATCCGTGAAAGATCAAATAAATCAATTAGTTCCAGATAGTGTTCCGCAATAGAACCCAATCGCAATACAATGCCTTCGAGGGGGTAATGAATTTCTATCAAACGCCGCGTCTCTTCATAAAACCAGGTGCCATTGTTGTTGTTCTTCGGCGGGCCGGCGTAACAAGGAAGAATGAGCTCTTGATTAACACGATCGAGGCAGTCGCGGATCATTCCATTTTTAACCGCTGTTGTAGACCGCCAACTCTCGTATAAATAACCGTGTTCCACAGAGAGCCTCCCTCCCTAGCGCGTGCCGTTCGTAAAAGTGTATCGTAATAATTTACATGTTTAGTAATTACCTATAAATCTCACGAGCTAATGACCGCTTCTATTAGCCCACCAATACGGTTCACTTCCTCGCCAACAATGCTGGTCCACTTAAATGGTACGCACGTTATAAATACACGAAGCTGACTATGCGCTGGGACGCAAGAAATCGTTAATTTCAGAATCGTTTATAAATCGGTTTTCGAACCGTTTATGACTTGTGTAGAGCGACTGTACTCATGCCTACACTATGGGCTATGATATGATACTGTCTTTTCTCTTCCACCTCTGGCGGTTTGCTAGCGAGTGTGAGCATGAGCGTTGATCTGGACCTGGGTTTGTTCTCGGTGCTGATTCTTGTCTCCCCGGTATGCTCTCCCGGTTCGAACGTGGTGCCGTTGTCGGCATTCTTACAACTTTTAATTATTAGCGGATTTACCTTTTATCACGCTCTTTGATTTATTAATGTGTGCTCAGACCTACTCGCCGGCTCGTTGAGAGAAATCTCGCAGCCATCTCCAAACCGTCGCGACGCGGAGTTCATTTATTTTCATATTTACTTCCATGTTGGTAACGAGGTGGACTATACATTACCTCGGAACAACGAAGGTACTTACAAAGGTGGCATTTCCATTTTGAGAATATATAAATACATCAATCTGGACAGTTGAAACAGACGCAAAATGAAAATGGAACGAGCACTTTATTACCCATGACAATTATAAGATGATTGGATGAGTTTAAAATCATTTCACTCTTGTATTCTCATGTTGACTGCGCTTGATTGCAGGTATTTGATTAATTGATTGCCCCAATGAGGAAAATCCAGAATGCCACATATATACCTCGCGTGCCACTCGGAATTGTGCTTAAGGGCACAGCTGTTTTCTCCATCTCGTCCTTTTCGACTAATGAATAATAGATGTTTGACTCAGTTGACTCGCTGACCACCATAATCAGTGATGATCACTGCTTACTAAATATCGACATGGAGCGTGCGCGTCTTGTAACTAGTTCTTCACTTTATAGCCCATTCGCGACTTATATGTTCTGTAGCAGTCAGAATTACTTCTATGGATTTATTGCTTCCAGTAAACTCCAAATTCAACAATTTACAGAATAAGTATTTGCTACGTATGTTACTCAGTCATGATTCATTGGGATAAACTTGGCTACCCTCATTGGTCTTGCGAAATCTAACATCAACGGCGTATGCATCGCGTTTGGCGTAAATTTTCTATTAATACTCTGCAACTGTTCATGCTCTAGCGACTTTTCCATCTTCGATCTTTCTGAGCACGCTACAGGTAACATCCTTTACGATTTTGTCAAGTTGCTGTGCGGACTTCATGGGATATGGTAACGTCCACAAAGCTGCAGGTCCTCGGTAATGTCACTGGAAGTCGTGCTGAGCACCGCACTATCTGACTGCCATCGAGGATGCAAGGATATAAAGTGTGTCCGAGACAAGGGTTCTCGAAAACACGCTGCCTCTCCACATGCGTTCCGCAAACGCTACGGCTGGCCATCGCGATCTCCAGCGTGCACGTTGTGTCTTTGGGCTCCGAACGAACCCGCAGGCCCATCCAAGGTCCAACTATAATCGTTGGTGGAAGCGGGTTTTGTAGCGTTAGCATCGTACGTGTGCACATGTTCGACTCCCCATGTGGCAACAAAACAAATATTATACAATGGCTTATATTTATTAACATGCACACGAGTTTTATATTTTTTCGCTGCGTTCTTCTTGGCCGGCATGTGCTTATGCATAAACTGCGCGTTGAAACTATGGCAGTATTTCAGTATTTATTGTTGCTCCACGTTGTGACAAAGCGTCGCGGCAATCATTCTTGGGGAATAGAGACACGACACCCCGCAGACGTTGCTTGCCACACGTCTAGCGCGTCGAAAAGGCTTAAAAGGACGTTTATGACGGAATACCGAGAATGTATCAGAAATAATTGCGTTTTTGCTATTCAAAGCTCGTAGCTGAGGCCGAGGAGTGTGTACATACGTTGCAAACTAGCTTGGTGGGATGTGTGCACGCTGCTTCGTGTTCAAGTACCTTTTTACGAAGCGATTATCCACGCTTTAGACCCACCCAAACAAAAATCAACATATTTATATGCACATTAAGTAAATCCACAAGTACAGCGCGATGGAACGAAGACCAAACAAATGCACTCTGCATCCTATCCAAACGATTTGCATCTTATTATACTGACACGTCAGGGCAGCAAGGCTTTCTAAAAGTTGCTTGATTGTTTTAAAAATGCTTTGGGGTTGTGGGTGTTGCTGCAATATACGTCTGATATTGTTTGTTTTCATTCATCTTGTTTGGCGTTGGGAGTTGATGTAAATGACCGTGTGTGGAATGGACGTGGTTGGGGCCATGGTGCTGGCACGAATCAAGGTGCAGTTGATTCGTAAACAACCTGTCATCAAGAGACATGTTTTCTGATGTGAGAGAAGAATTCACTTTCTCTAATAAATCCTCAGTCTTGAAGTGGTAGAGATAGTTTTTAATGGAATCAAAAAAGTGCTTACGGTCACCGGCCAGATGCTTTGTTTGATTGGAAGGCATTTGAACACAATGTCACTTCAATTACTCTTGGAGTTTGCGGGTATGCGACAATTAATCGACTGAATAAATTCAGCTAACGGTTGTAACTCCGCCCATCGTCGGATATTTATTATATCCCGAGCTAAACAATGCTCCATGCTCACCTGGTGAAAATAGGGAGCCGTTCTATAATTATGGTCTTTAGCTACAGCGTAAGCCTAACTCCGGTTTGGCCCATAGTCATATAATTAATATTACGAAATTACAACCTTTGCTCCTATTGCTGACCTTACGTAAGCCAGCAATATTCCAATTATTTAAGGAAACAAATTGTAAATTCTCATATCTCATGTTTTTTTACTCATTCTTGCGGTGTAATCTAATTAAGTTGTATCGCCTGGCTATTATCAATTTACAACCTCGCGGTTGTACTGTTTTTGCCCATTTATGATGTCGCCTAAAACGCAATGAACTCCTCTTCGCTCAGTCCGTCGGACAATACGAGCGGAGAGTTTGTAAAAAGGGGTCCATAAAAGTCGTGTTCCTAGTACTGGTTAACCGTGCGACATTGCCAGACTCCACCGGCACTAGTTCAATTTACTTTATTACTCCGTGAATCTGCACCCGTCGGAATTCTGATGAGTGATACCTGTAATGTTTGCCTGGCACGTGAGCTCTGAAGAATTTTCTCTGTATGATACAGGCGATATTTACAGCAGATAATTTGTGACGCTTCCAGGAGGTATATATATCTCTATATAGACTAGAGTTTAGTAAAATGCATTTTCACTCAGTTGGGTTGCACAATGCACGTACGCTGCGCCTGGGTGCAGTGCGAATGGGGAGTTTCATTCCCCCCGCCAGCCTATATGAACTTGGACGTGAACGCGTTGGACAACGAGGTCTTCATGCGTCGTGCATGTAATCCTACACCACGCAGGCAGCATGCTAGCGGGAGGTGAGATTTTCGCCTCGTAGGGTTATGGTTTCGCCACCCTTTTCGTCGTTTTCCTTTCCGCAACGACGCGCGTTTTGGTTGCTTGATTTTTCTGCATCTGCAACGCCGCCTTGCCGTTTGGGAGTCGCTGGTTACTAGTTGAGGTTAAAAACTCGTTTACGAGCCATTCTCTCGTTTGTTTCTTCTATGCAAATCGTGCTTGTGCTTTTGACTTGCTGCACTGAATATGAATGCAAAGTATTGGCTACGACCAGTCATACTTATTCTATAATCCACTGGTACTATTGGCGTGACAAACGTGTAATCGTTAAAATCCACGCATGATTTTTTGCGTGTTAATTGAATTAAAAGCAGATGTAATTGTTTGATGTTGGAATAAACGGTTAGTGTTTTTATGGCAAATAAAAAGCGAGGCGCTTTTTTAGTGCATTCGGAAATGGGTTTTCTACTAATTTAACTTTTACCTCTCGGGGCCTTGCGTGGAGTTATTTCCGTGGTTAAAATACGACGAATAAAATCGACATTAAAGCAGGAAGAATAAATTTCATTGCAGCACTTGTTATTTTTATGTCATTCCCTTGGTCGTACGAAGAAAT
This sequence comes from Ecitoglossa quadriceps, assembly GCA_027574925.1. Taxonomy (NCBI): domain Eukaryota; kingdom Metazoa; phylum Arthropoda; class Insecta; order Coleoptera; family Staphylinidae; genus Ecitoglossa; species Ecitoglossa quadriceps. Next base: position 6,331,920 of record JAODGC010000007.1, read on the forward strand.
TCTGGTTCCAGTCACATCTCGCCGTGGTAAATATTTAGACAATTGCGTGGTAACAAAGTGCGAAGTGGCTAACATGTCATACTTGTCAAATACACGCGGGCATTAAGTTTAATTAAACAATTATGGCGTTTGCGGTATCTTGTCAACGCAACATACAACCACCAGCAGCTTCCTGCACATCAAATACGTATGAGTAAACATTGCGCCTCTATTCACATCGAAGGTGTTTAACTTTTTGTTAGCTCAGCTCTTAAGCAGCGCACGCAACGCCCGGGTGCGTGCGAGCCTGAAAAAAATCGTTAATTATTACCTGATTTTCAAATGTTATTACTGCACTTGAAAATCTTGTTATATCCTTCGGCCAGTGTCTGTGTGGCATCCGGCTAACAAGCAAGAAGATTGTGGACCTTGACTTGGCATATTGAACAATGCTGCAGCCAGCGGCAACAGCAGCGAGAAATTGTTCTGTTTGCACAAGCACGTAAAGACTATACCTCCATGTGGACGTCTTCCACCATTTAGAGGTGCTGACGTGGAAAGGCGGCAGAAAAAATGGAGGAGCTGGTGTTTATATAAATTTTTTATTTGTACAACACCTTGGACGCGAGTTCAATTAAGATATTGAATTTGATAAATACGTCGACCCATCTAGTGCACGCAGTTGTAACTGGTTTTCGAAAAGCGTATAACAAGCCTCGTTCTCAAGTAGGCTTTTACCAGAGCCATATTTTAATTTCAAGGTAGTTATGCTTGTATGTTCGCAATTAGGTACCTTTTCTCACTTGGAAATAAGACTGAGTACTTGCAAATCTATCTACTGATATCCAGCACAATACTCCATGTTCGACTTGAACAAATGTTTTAAACGTGACTCCTAAACTACTCTTTATTTGCCTGTTGTTGTTCTTGTCGTCGTACAGCTTGAGTGCAGCCACTCTTGCATATTCAACTCTTCGCGGATCGCTACACCTTTGGCATTGGTGAGCTGAAAATATATGACGGTGACTGCGACATGACTGCATTCAAGAACAACCCAACAACTGAGAACATACATTTGAATAGAGAGCAACAAGAGCACTTCTAGGTCGTAGGTCCCAAATTGTGTTAGCCGTCGTGCAAATGCACTAGCAGACCAACATGCATTATTATTTACGACAATGTAAATGAAGTTCGCGCCGGTGTGACTCTACGCGCGAATATCTTGGACCAACCGCGGTATAATTTAACGCAGAGAAGTGCGTAGGACGACGCGGTAATGTCATTGCATCCATCGATGGTATGCTGTCATTCCAGAAACCGAGCATAATATCTTTTCTATTCTTCTGCTTCCCTGTTATATTCAACTGAGCTGGTGTATCCTATTTATTTTTTTTTTTACCCCCAAACAAGTGTTTGTCACGAGCATGCACCATGTAATGTCGCTACTACTTTGTAAACTGCTCTACCTGCAGGGATTTTCATAATTAGAGGCAGTGTCGTTTATTTATGGCAATTCGCGGTGTTGCCTCTTCGTGTACTCGGCTTTAATGAGCAGGAGATTTACGAACTCATGTATGGTGCGGCGCATCGCATTATGCGACATCCAGCGCGAATAAAACCGAAAAAACTGTGCGGCGACGGTGTAGGATCCGCATCTTGATTATTTTAATTGACAGGGTTGTTAAGGCAGGTTGAGCGGGTGCGCTCGGGCGGACGTGTGGATTATGTGTTGTGCATCGTTTGCAGCTGGAATTGATGATGTTGTGCACAAAAGACTAGTAGATCTCAAATCTGAAAATGTCGATGCGTGTAAAATTCGATCATGTGAAGCAATAGGTTAATTGGTAAAACTTGTGCAGAAATTCGTACATTTAATCAGGATAAAATGCAAATGAGGATATTTCATTCTGTTTTATTCTATTTGTGTAGTCTTTGTTGTGTAGAAACAAGATTAATTGTATGATAACCGCACAGCAATTTCGGTTTCTTCACTGAGTGATAAATTACATAAAATTAAATTAGATATTCAGACCAAGGTCGTTTGTCTGCACATTGATCTTTTTTGTGCCGGCATTAATTTTCACGACTCTTCCTTTATTTGCAAACACGACGCAACAATACGCGGGCTGCGCGCATACCAGGCGACTTGTGCTCGCCAGATTTTTCTCCCCGCAGGAAGAAACTGGTTTGCAAGCTGATTTGGTTAAGCATATTTCCACCTTGGCTCAACGTGCGCGGGCGCGTGTTGGTGCATTAAGTATACAGTATTTTATTTTAAAACCAACAGTGGGCACGGACAACCGACTGACCAACAAGGCAACAAAAAGATACCACCGTCAGGGCTGTAGCTGCTGTCTGCAGACACCGACCATCGGCTGCTACACGCATCTTATATGCATACGCCCGGTGGAGATCTTGGAGAAGAAGCAGCGCACGGACATCGATTGTATGGTCACAACTGCTTGGCCGTTCCTATTTGCCGATGTACCTCTGCATGCAAGCATGAAGCTTCATCTGTCATCAACTCGTTAACTTCAAACAAGCGTGTTTGCGATCTGAAAGTATTTCTTGTGCGTTATATAAATTTTCCGCCGTCACTTCTCTGCTTAGCTTGTTAGTGGCAGTGCGCAGAGAATTGCAATGGTTTTATTTTCCTGCGTGATATCAATTTGTTGCAATTGCTCTCGGTGGAGCACTCCTTTGCCTCAACGTAATAAGAGTGTGCTAATATTTAATGGGTCGATCTCAAGCGTGAACGGAAGCTCCGCAATGATGAACGACGCGGCGTTGTTATTTTTTGTAACGCACGACACACGTTCTCGGCCTGATACTATTACACCAATTTGCGTGCGACACGAATTACACGTCGCCTGCAGTGCTCTCGCGGCGCGCGTAAAATAATAATAATTGTTGTGAAGGGTAATCCGCGCCCACGCGCCAGTACGCACTCCAACACGAGAGGCCGCGTACAGTAAAGAGATGTTGGCGAATTACGCGTCGAAATTCTACTTGAACGTATGCTCGGTTTCGCTCAAGCCGAGCGCAAAGCTCATACAAATTTTCACACTATCGACCGGGCTAGCATGTGCCTCAAGTTGGGGGTTGCTGCCAGCTCAACTACTCGACTGATAATTGCAGTAGCAAGCGCGCGGCACGTATTCGGCATTGCGCTGCACTTTGATCTATCCTGAGGATGCCCGTCAATTAAGGGTGAATTTATTCCTGCAATCTATTACTCACCCGTCTGTATACACATCGCACATATTGAGTCGGAGTCGCATTAGTGCGGCGCTGAGAATGGGGAAGGAATGGAAAAAGGGCGGTGGCGGTAGAGACGAACGAAACGTTGTTACATCCTTAGCGACACCGGCTCTCTGTACCCGAGGGTCGGAGAGGGATGTCTGGTTGATGACGACTATGCCAAATCAATTTTCGATGCGCGTATTTCCATTTTGGGAGCGTCCTACTTGGATTCCAATAATGTCATACCTCTCTGATTCCATAACGTCCGACGACGTGCTCATACAGGATGTAAATATTTATGGGGTAAAATCAGGGGAGTCGATAATTTTGCTCGTATATTTTGATAGGAACAACGTAAGGATTTTATGTATCATCCAGCATTACCATGTTAAGCTTGGATTTAATGATTCAATTAACACTCGGATCTGTTTGTTTGTCGCCACGAATACTTCCTTGGTGGTTTTAATGGGACTATTAAATGTGTGGTCCCAAAAGTCAGGAACACATGCAATATTATTACCAGCGTCGTTTTAATAACGTTAATGACTTCTTTCACGTTATTGTCGTGTTAATTTATGCGACCGCCTCACATTCCGTCGTCCTCTGGAGCACTGACCAAACGAAAATAAAACCAGTCAAGGCGACGATTATCCGCTTTAAACAGTCATTATTTATTACGGGCATGATGTAATGAAGATTGACTTGCTCAATTGAATTCAATAACGAAATGCTAAATGTCCGTACGCAATGATTTCCTAATATGTATTCATTCAATTGTTTATTCTTGTTTTCCAGGGTACCATGTGTCACCGCCATGTCTGGTTTTGGATGTTGGATTGACAAACTGCTGCTCTAAGGCCTTCCACAAGCGTAATGCCCACCAGTGCAGCGGGATGTTGTCGGTCGTAATATCAGTTTCGTAAACCGGCACTCCTCGTGCGAGCGTGTGTGATTTCTTCCTAAACGGCTTTCCGATTAGGAGTACGCAACACACACTACCCTGTGCGGATATTTCACATACGTGCAATACAAACATTTCGCTAAAAATAGATGCACGACCATCGTACGTTGATGGTATAGGTGTGCGCAACGTATTCTCAGCAGCAGAGACGTGTGCTGTATACAACCGCGGCCCGAATCGTAAATATATACCACAAAGATGAGGTGCGTTCACGCAATTATGATGCTTGCCTTTTTGCTGATGATGAACATTGTGGCACCCGGATCATCAGTGATTTCGTCGCACACGGACGCCAAGGACCAGGAGGGTCAATGCGAGCAGATCACAATACCCATGTGCCGCGAGATCGGTTACAACATGACGCGGATGCCTAACGAGTTGAATCATTATAATCAGGAGGAGGCAGGATTGGAAGTGCATCAGTTCTGGCCACTGGTGCAGATCAATTGCTCACCCGAATTGCAATTCTTCCTCTGCTCCATGTATGTCCCCATCTGTCTGCCTGATTACCAGAAGCCGCTGCCACCGTGCCGCGACTTATGTGCTCGTGCGCGTCAAGGCTGTGAGCCGATCATGAAACAGTATGGTTTCCAATGGCCAGATCGCATGGACTGTAATCGATTTCCTGTGCAGGGTGCTTCCGCTGATAGTCTATGCATGGATCAGAATAAACCAGAATCTCCACCACCGCCGCCAATCAAGCCCCCCACTGCCAAACCACCAAAAACCAACAAAAAGTGCAAGGATCCAAAAAACTGCGCGGATCCCCTGGGCGGGGGAAAGCGCGGAAAAGACTGCACGTGCAGCTGCCAGAAGGGCTTAGTGCCAGTGACGAACCAAAGCGTATCCGTGGCTGGCGTCGCAAACTGTGCGTTCCCGTGCAAGGAGACGTACTTCACGCCAGACGAAAAGGAGTTCGCCGCCGTGTGGATCACCCTGTGGTCGGGTCTGTGCGCCGCCTCAACCTTAATGACACTAACCACCTTCCTCATCGAGACTGAGCGGTTCAAGTACCCCGAAAGGCCTATTGTCTTTCTTTCCGGCTGCTACTTTTTAGTATCAGTGGGTTATCTGGTCCGCGTGTTTCTGGGCCACGAAGAAGTTGCTTGCAACGGGCCTATCATCAAGTACTCCTCAACGGGCACGAATCCATGTTTCTTCGTATTCTTCCTGATTTATTTCTTTGGAATGGCGTCGTCTATATGGTGGGTTATATTGGCATTCACTTGGTTCCTAGCCGCCGGACTTAAATGGGGAAACGAAGCTATCGCCAGCTACAGCATATATTTCCACCTCGCGGCGCTGCTCGTTCCATTCGTGCAAACAATTGGCGTGTTGTCATCCGGAGCCGTCGATGGCGATCCGGTCTCGGGAATCTGCTATGTTGGAAACATGAATATGGATAACCTATGGACATTTGTACTAGCTCCACTCATCGTCTATCTACTTGTGGGTACAAGCTTTCTGCTCGCTGGATTCGTTTCCCTTTTCCGCATCCGCTCTGTAATCAAGAAACAGGGTGGTGCTGGTGCTGGATCTAAGGCAGAGAAGCTTGAAAAACTAATGATTCGTATTGGAATCTTCAGTGTGCTGTACACTGTACCAGCGACCATCGTCATTGCCTGCCATCTCTACGAGAACACTTATCACAACGAATGGCTGTCATCGTTGGCGTGCTCTTGTCCGAGCAGCCCAGGCAGCCTGATGTCAAATAAGCGCACTAAAGTTATCCCATTGTACTCAGTCCTAATGCTCAAATACTTTATGGCCCTAGCCGTCGGCATTACGTCTGGCGTATGGATCTGGTCCGGAAAGACCCTCGATTCCTTCAGAAGATTATGGCGACGACTTGTCGGACGACCTGATCCCACTGGAGCCGGCGCAGTACTGATCAAAACGCGACCTGGCAAAGTGCCACCACAATATTTGAATGCAGGACCTGGTAGTGCATCACTTTTAGGGCCCGCTGGTAGCGTCGCCTCCGCCAGCCAGCACCATCTGCATCACCACGTTCTCAAACAGCCACCGCTAAGTCATGTATGACAGGCGGGCGAGGGGGCCGCACCTGTTGTTGTTAGTCATCAAGGGCCCGGTTCCGGGCCCTCTTTGAGCAACTACGGGCCCATTTGAGTGACCGCCTGGGCCCCTCGTCATTTGGTCACCGCTCTCTAGTCTCGTTATATTTTACACTTCTAAACGGTTTAATTGGAAAGTGCCAGTGATGCGCAAGGACATTTCACGTTAGGACGAAACGACTGTTCGTTTTAATATATAACTTATTTATTTTCTAGCCGACAAACTTTGCGTTTGAGCGTTTATCGTTGTGATTATTTGAGAGCATTTATATATGAGTTTCCTTTAGCTTGAACACATACGATGTAACATTCTCTGTGCCATAGAAAATTGCTTATAATTTGCGGTTCTTCTTATTATTAATTATGATTGCGTGGGTCTCACTAGTTTGATTTCGTCTCTTGGGGAGTTCCTGAAGTGTTGTGACGCGTGCATGCCAAAATCTGACTTGACTAGACCAAATACAAATGCGAAACAATATTGCTGTATTGATTCGACGATGAGTTGCTGACAACAAACAAACCGAAACGATGTGAGATTTTATATACGTAATTAATAATTGGAATCAACACTATTGATTGCTAATAGAGAATTAGAAATAATCTTATATAAAAAGAGATGTGATTTAGATACTATTACGATGTAATACTAAAAATATTCAAGTGGAGCAGCAAAACTGTAATCAAACATTAATGTATCGAATGCAGGATGGTCGTTGCTGGTTTGAGAGGTTCCCGAAATTCAGCCATACGATTGCGTGCCATTTTCCTACACCATGATTGCAAACACTTTATCGGCGAGAGTTTTTACTTGAGATAGGGACCATATTTTCGAAATTCCAACATTGTGTTTTAATTCCGTGCAGACGGAACCGAAATGCAAGTGTGCTGTATTCAATTTTCGACTCAAACCCAATGTGTACATATAAGTTTGTAGAACTCAAAAATTATCTACGTTTATAGTGTACGAGTTGGATCGATTTTTGTACTTATCAACAAGAAAAGTGTCTATTTAATCATTTATACACCTGTACATAGATGAACATGAATAATAGCATAACAATTCTCGTAAGACGACGCTATGGAATAATGTAAGCCACGTTTTATAATAATATTTCTGTAATATTCATAATCATAGTCAACCAAAATGCAAATATGCCTTGGTTACCCGTTGTGCCATCCATGGCGAACGGTAATGATTTTAGCTGTTGCGACATATCAATGATCATTTCATATTGCGATTATTACATTTATTATTGCATATAACGAGTTTAACGATCTGTTGTTTACTTTAATTTCCTACATACCATTGTAATGTTTTGTACCGTGCACAAAAGCTGTCGACTGGAGATATTCATTTGTAAGAACTGCTTTCGATCTGTACAGATTTTTAATAAGAAATCCCCATATTTCATTGTAAAGTTGTGAGTGTATAAAATAGTAGAATATACGGACATAATTAAATATATAGCTATTGTATTTGTGTCTGATGTATGCTTGAACAATGTATACGAATTTTTAATTATATTTTATTGTTTAAATTATAGCAAAAACTCGTCTGCTTTTCTTGTTTCGCCACATGACCACGCACGCCTCTTCCGTTGCATGTTCTCATTTACTAGTGCTTCCTCTGCACATTGCGACAAATCCCCACATTGCTAACCATTTGCAGGTGTAGCAGTTAGAGGTAGGTAAATATTTACAAAGCGGAATAGTTTTAGTGGAGACGACAGGCACGTTTGCAGCAACAAAGTTAATTTGGCGTAAATCTTCCGATATCTACAGCTATACAGGTAATATAATTGCAGTGCATTTTATTGACCCAGGCCAAATGCACGCTTCAATTCACGATCGCATTAAAATAGGAATCGAGCCAACTTGCAAATCATAAGTTTACGGCAGTTATTCCACGTAATAATCGTAAAATATTTATATGCAGCCAGCTCTCACACGTGCACCCTGCGACTGCAGGGATCCGGCATGAAGCTTGCATTTGAAACGCAGATAAAGCAATGCAGGCGACGCCCGCGTCCGAACTTAGACCGCGGCGGAATGGCGCAATTGTCTTGGCATGCTTCTTGCTTCTCAATCCTGCGCAGCCCCCACGTTTGCAAGAACGGCGGCGATTTCGCGACTGTGCATGCCTTGCGCGACGCAAGCACGATGACGACGACGCCGGGACCCAGGATCCGGTGCGTCCGTCAATGTAAATTTTACGTGACTTTATGTGGAAACCAGCTCTAGTTTCAAACAATAAACATCGTTTTTGCAGTGTAATAAAAAGCGTGGCGAACACGCTTCTTACGTTGCAATTCTTCTTACACGGGGTTCTCATGTATTTATAGCATTTCGAACATGCAATCAGGAGGGCATGCAGCTCCCATGTAAATTTGTTCGATCTGATTGGAGCTTGGGCTATTTAGATTTGCTGTTGATTTGCAATATCATCTGAGAGCATAATGTAGCACACGACCCAAGTATGATACGTTTTCCGGTTGAATATTGCTAGAATTGCCATATGACACTCTGGTAGGTGTTACCTCTATTAATTTTTTTGTGTTGTGGTCGTATCATGGACCAATGAATATGTTATAGATAGGCCCAATCCCCAGGCTTCCACACGCGCGTTGGAACGAGGCGAGAAGGGCATTTGCTGCCAACTACCCGAGTAATAGCGCTCGCGCGCGTGTATGAATGTGTGTGTCTCTGATGAACGCCCCGACAGGTTGTAATTACGTGCCTTGGATGATTGATGAGGCTTCATTTCTAACACGGTTTCATTTGCATGTGACTTTTTGATCGTTGAAAATTTCATTGGAGCGCTGAATCTACGCCGGGAGATGGATCAATACCAAATTTCGATGTGACGACGCAAATTGCAACGTATGCCTCCTGTAACATCCTAGCGCACCATTTATAATTCCTCTAAAAAAATCAGAAGCAGTTATAATGAAATTGCCGCTTGCCAATCTACAGCCGCAAGATATATGTAGGTCAAAACGTGGGGAGTAATTAATCTATGTCACTACAGCCCAAGAGAGAGGAAGGTAGTGCCGCTAAACTGAAGTTGATGCTTCGTCACTTGAAACTAGCCGATGTTAAACAGATCACCTAGCCTGGAGAGATAGTGGTCCACATTCGCAATTTGGAACCTTTTGTGGCGTGGTATACATATTAGGTAGGGTGATACGCCAACGCGCTGTAGCTCAGCAGATAATGTTTCCACGTGAGAAGATCCTTTCAATCACTATACTTCATTGCTTTTCACCATTGCAACCCCTTAGTGGACGCGATAACACATGTTGTTTTGTTGCAGCTGCAGAATACGTACGACTGGGACTGGCAAGGGGTTGATATTAATTAGAACGAAATAACGAACAAGCCTCCAATGTATTTCTGATGATTAACGCTAAATTACAATAAATTTAGAAATAGTTGTACGGGACTGGGTGTAAATTTATGCAGTAAATTTTCGCTTTCCTGGAAATTACATTACACGATAAGTTTTACACAGAACTTATACCCTTCTGAATGTTTTGCGTATTTGTGATGTAAGCGTAGTATCGTAGCAATTCATTATCAACATGTCAAAGTTAGTAATGTTCTAGTTAATAGATAATTCGCAAAGTAGACTGGAACTTCACTTTGAATCAGCAGTAATTAATGTGTGGGTGTGTTCTGTACACATTCCCGCAAACTGTTTTAAACAAGCTAAGCCTAAGTAATAAATTACAGTAAATTAGTTTGGCTGTATTTAAACGAAATGACGTACTTGTTTCTTACTT
>JAODGC010000007.1:6342059-6354933 GCA_027574925.1 Ecitoglossa quadriceps
AAGCTAAGCCTAAGTAATAAATTACAGTAAATTAGTTTGGCTGTATTTAAACGAAATGACGTACTTGTTTCTTACTTACAATTGTTCATGGCAACCAATTGCTGCGCAACAAAGTTTGATCGATTTGTTCCTATTCAATCAAAACATTTGTGAGAAAGCAGAGGGATGGTACGAAGTATGTAGCAAAATATAAATGTTACTTGTATTCCTGATAAATATTTACTCATTTTTCCAGTAACGGAAGACTTGGTAAGGAAGAAAGCGGAGCATAATGAGCAAATCATTTACTCGCTTGAAGAATTATCCTTACATCAGGAAGATGTCGATAAAATCGAACATGTTCAACATTGGTGCAAGGAACTGGAAATTCTGTTGCTTCAATCCAATCTTATTCCAAAAATTGGTAAGAAAAGCAGGCAGGTCATAGACATCATCAACTCGTCACAAGTCTATTTCCATCATTTTCAGAAAACCTACACAAGCTAAAGAAACTGAAATATTTGAATTTGGCCATAAATAATATTGAAGTGATTGAAAATTTAGAACGTTGTGAATCGTTGGAAAAACTTGACCTGACGTTGAACTTCATCGGAGATTTAGAAAGCGTAAAAAGCTTGCAGAGAAATATTTTCTTAAAACAACTCTATTTAACGGGAAATCCATGCACAGATTATCCTTGTTACCGGCAATACGTGATTGCTAATTTACCTCAATTGCAATGCCTGGACAACGTCGACATAGTGCACAGTGAGCGCATCAAGGCGAGGCTAGATTTGCAAAAGACCGAGAAGCAAATAAAGTGTGCCCAAGCTGAGTATATGAAGTTTCGAGAAGATCAGCGCGTACGCATATTAGAAAAACTGGAATGTGATAAGGACATGGACGATGACACATTTTGGCACTCGAAATCCGAACACGCACCTGAGACGCGATGTGAGATGAGTAGGCGCAGTCGCCTGGCGAGAGGAAAAGACAAGGAAGAGCATGCAAAAAAGGAGGAAATTAAAGAACCTCCAATTTATGGCAAAAATGGGAAACCACTTAACATTAATCAAGCAAAATTGAAATTTACATTTGATGATAGCGACGACGCCAAATTGGTTTTGGACGTTTTCATTTATAAGTAGAGCGTAACTCAATTGAGTAATTTCTTTTTAATTATATTCAAGAAGTTTTTATTTCATGTTTTCTAGACATTTGGATACTTCTTATATTGATGTAGACGTGCAACCTTTTTATGCCAGGGTCGCTGTTAAAGGAAAAATATTTCAATATGCTTTACCTGAAGAAGTTGTGATTGATAAGAGTACATGTCAAAGATCACAGATTACTGGGCACTTGGTGATCACAATGCCACGGCTCAATTATAAACCAAAACCTAAAATTGCAAGTGTTGATGAAGGGTACCAAGAAAGGAAGAGGTGTGGCAACGAAACAATGTCTACTAGTAGTGACGAATTAATTTACATCGTTTTGTAGATGTTTTTTGGAAGTAACGCCACAAGAAGATATGGATTTTAGTAAAATCATAGAAAATTACCAGAAACGACAAGAAAACATAGATCCTGACATGCCACCATTAGAATTTGCTTAGAAATATTATTGGAAGCGAGTCTAGTATATACAGAAAGAGTTTTGGTAAAAATGCAAGCGAAATAATTAATTATATTTATGAGAACGGAAAGTAAGTAGTAGTAGTTTTGTAATTTATTTGAAAAAGCTCTTTCAATTGCATTCAATACATCGAGATTATTGAAGTGTACTCATTCGAAAACCTACGACATTTCATTTGATAACACAGTTTATAAATAATTCTCAATATACAATATCCTGTCCGCTTGCGCACGTGCAGAAACCAATGAGTATGGGCACAATTGACCAAAAATAGTCGAAAGGTGGAAGAGTAGACTTGTTAAATGTAATTGAAAAGCATGGTACTCATATGCATCTCATTCATCGCTAAACTCTTTCCACAAATAGTCGTTAATATATAATATGCCACGTAGTTTTAGTCGATTATGATTAATATCCTCATATGCCATCAGTATACACGCTAAAGCTATTCCTATTTATAATTTCATTAATTCGCAAGAAACTAAGCGTATTTATACACTTTGGCGTCACATCAAGTTTACTTTACTCATACCGATTCCACTGTTTATCTTCGAATTTGAATTGTAGATAGAAAATAACAATGTAATTAGGTTTTCTTACATACATGAAGTTCGCGCACATTTCGCTCTGCAGTTATTGCGTCATTTTTCATTTCGTTTCGAGTCCAGAAGCTTCTCATGCACACACAGATTGCCAATATTTTGCAATTAAAAATATACGTGAATTTGGTCATTCAGTGATTGCAAAGCTTTAAAATTAAAATGTACAATAATTAAAATTTTCACCTCTAGAATATTTTCTCGTGCTCTTCAACCCGGTTAAACTTATTGCTTAAAAAAACGATATTTACGAAATTTATATAAAAAATGTAGTTTCTTCTTATCGTTACATGCAAATGCAAAGATGCACATGGTTTCAATAGTAAATATGCGTGTTTCAGTTATTGTTTGATTTGAAAATGTTATGTGGGGCTGAGTGATGAGATTCAGTGACTGCAGCACTTTGAAGATGAAGCCGCCTGCCTTCTGTCAACTGTTACCCGATCAATATGTTCGCCGGGTTCTCTACCTGCAGTTTTGTCTAAAATAGCTTCAGCTAATTCACTAAATGCTTTCTCAATATTGATATTTGCTTTTGCAGACGTTTCCATAAATCGAATTCCGTGCTCACGGGCAATCTAAATACAAAAAATAGCATTTTGTTGCTAGAATGTATTGATGCACACAAAGCATTATAACTTACAGCTTCCCCTCTATCTTTGCTCACTGTTCGTTTGTCATCCATATCACATTTGTTGCCAAGGATCATCTTTTCTACATCTTCATTTGCATGCTACAAATAAACAATATAACAATAACAAACAGTGCATGTTTGATGGGTAATGACTTACTTCATCTATATTTCTTAACCATTTGACTATGTTTTCAAAACTTTTTTCATTTGTAATATCATACACTAACATAATTCCCATGGCACCTCTATAGTATGAAGTTGTAATTGTGTGAAAGCGCTCCTGTCCTGCAGTATCCCATATTTGCAATTTGATCTTTTTACCTCTTAATTCCACTGTTTTTATTTTAAAATCTATGCCTGCAAAAGAAAGCAATTTGTCAAGATTGGCACATATGACCTCACCCTCTATTTATAAATACAGCCCAGATCTACAATAATGAGCTATAAATGATAGCGTCAATAATTGCACCAACACACACGTATATTCCCCGCGTTAGATAACACACAAGCACTGATAATTATTACGAATTCTCTATGTCATTGTTAACTTAGTAGCTGGAAAACAGACAATCCTCTAAAAAGCGGCGTATAAAGGTTAGCTTACCAATTGTTGAAATAAATGTGGTTGTAAAGGCGTCGTCGGAAAAGCGAAAAAGAATGCACGTCTTGCCTACACCAGAGTCGCCAATTAGCAACAATTTGAACAGCAGATCATAAGTCTTTTTAGCCATTATAAGATTTATTTTAAAATACTAGACACTAATATCTATCGCCTCTGACGTCTCCCTTGAATTTGCCCAGCAGACTATTGGTTGGAGAATATAACGGCCAACATGCGTGATGCTAGTTTCTGTTGATATTATTCAGTGTTCTCTACGGATGGGTAATAAAACATTGAATCGAATTGATAAGCATTTCCTGATTCAGCCCTGGTATACCCCCCTGCGGTTTATTCAAATTTTTACTTCATAATCCATTTATTTCCTTCAAACGCAATGAGAAGTCGTACTTTACAACTCAGCTTCGAGGTTACTCGCAGCGCACGACATTTTACGAAGCCCACCCAAACCATTGATGTTTAGGGATTTTGAGAATGTTGGTAATCGTAATTTAAAATCTTTAAAACAAAAAAATTTTTAAATAAAAGTTTATAATCAATTAAATTTTTGAACAGAAAAATAAAAATAAGTGTTGAAACTATAAATAATTATTAATGTAATTTGCATAAACAGTCATAAACAATGTGCGTTTCCCCGAAAACGAGTCATGCAGTGTTCTCAAAATATTAAATTGATGATTTGTTTACATTTATTATATTTGTTTTTTGATAACATTTTATAACTAATATGTTAGAATACGAATTTACTCCGTGTTTTTGTTTGGCATGAGTTATCTTCAGTTTTGTGTAACTGGCGCAAGCGTAGACTGCAGCACTAGAAACTTCCATTTTGTCAAACTGTCACTCACTCATCTACTGACGTTGGGTTTTGCGTTGCACTCAGAGAGTGTCGACCGACAACGATCAAAACAAGCTCCAAATTGAAAATAGTTTGTCCGTAATTACTTATAGGTAAGTCATTATATGATTGAATTAATAGTGTTTGTTTTTTTCGATTGCAATATTAGATTACTGTCCTAAAGGCATGTGAATTTTTCAATGGCGTGGGGTAATTCCATGACTATTAGCTAATGATATTTTGCACTTACTACCAAAGGCATACACATTACACCAGAGATGTATACATCAAATTAACTCGTGTTACTTGATAAGCTGTACCTGAGTGTCTGGCGTATGTTTTTAGTCTAGCCTAGAGTGTTGTGGGCATGTTTCTGCAAACGCGAATATTGATTTTCAATCTTATTAGTGTGTATGACTCATTCTTATGCAATAAAATTGCATCTGGCATATTAATATATCAAAGAAAGTGAGTGAGGGGAATGGAATGTGGGAAATTACATTTATTTGAGAGTTCTAATCAAAACAATGCGGCAACTTATTCCAGAATTATATTGATTAGAATTAGACATGATTTGTTTCAAACATCATTGATATGTCATCACATATCAGTTTGTATCAATAAAATTCCTTATCACTTTATGAAGTATGTTTGGTATAGCATCTAATATTTGAAATTCAGTCAGGAGTTAATTTCACTGCTTGTGAAAGTGTTGCATGTTAACATTAAACAAACTGAATTGTCTGTAGGGCATAATATTCGAAATGGCTTGGCAACAAGGGGGCGCATATCCACCACCAGGTAATTCAACTCTTCTCCGCGTAAAGAGCCGGCAAAATAAGGCTGATGATCTTCTGACTTCTTTTTAGATCCAAATCAATTCTACGGACAACAGCCGCCGTATCCTGGAGCTTACCCTCCACCAGGCGGTTATCCTAATGTCCCACCGGGTTATCCGAATGCTCCGCCACCAGGCGGGGCCTTCCCAGGGCAAAATTTTCCCGGTGGTTTTCCGGGAGCAGGTTTCCATCCACCGCCTCCACAAGGATCGCCATATGGACAGCCGCCTGGTGGTGCCGGTTATAATCAACCAGGTGAAGGCACGAGGATGTATAATTATCAACCTGGTTCGTTCGAACTGTATTTAGCTTGGATGGCGTCTTTATTCTTAACGATAGACTGTACTAACGTTAATTTTATTGCATCTGGCTAAATGCTGATTTTCCCATTTTTTTTTCTTTTAACTCATTGTACTATCAAGGGCGTTGTTTAATCTGCTCATTATACATAAAAAATTGTTTTTGTGGGTGTTGTAATGATGTAAGTATGGTGTTAGTGAGTTTGAATTTACAACCGTGCAATTGTGGTTAAGGCATGATAGCTTAATTTTGATAAACATAGCAACTTATTGAAATTAATTTTGACTGCTGTACTTCACACAATTATTAACCATTGTTGTTTTTTTTCTTAGATATGTATGGAACCAATTACACCGGCGGTGAAGACCCTGAAGTTAAAGGATTTGACTTCTCGGATAAAATCATCCGACGAGGTTTTATTCGCAAAGTCTATTCGATTCTACTCTTGCAACTTTCCGTAACTCTGGGCTTCATATGTCTCTTCGTGTACCATCGACCAACGCAAAAATTCGTCGCGGGACATCCGGAACTTTTTATTGTTGCGATCATCGTTTTGATCGTCTCTTTGATCGCTCTGTCATGCTGTGGAGAACTACGACGCAAATCCCCAACGAATTACATCATGCTGGGACTATTCACATTAGCTGAAAGCTTCTTCTTAGCCATGACCGCATCTCATTATAGGTCCGAAGAGGTTGTGATGGCTGTAGGCATCACTGCGGCTGTATGTCTTGCCTTGACCCTTTTCGCGTTCCAAACCAAGATAGATTTCACCATGATGAGTGGCATCTTATTTGTTGCTGTCGTGGTGCTGTTTATTTTTGGCATAGTTGCATTAATCGTCAGAAGCAAAATCTTGTCGCTTATTTATGCATCCCTTGGAGCGCTAATCTTTTCGATCTACTTGGTGTACGATACCCAAATGATGCTTGGCGGCAACCACAAGTACTCAATTTCGCCGGAAGAGTACATTTTTGCCGCCCTGAGCTTGTATTTAGATGTCATCAACATCTTCATCTACATTTTGACTATTATCGGCGCATCGCGAGATTAGGATTAGGGGACTGGAGCGTCTGAGCTGAATAACCAATGACTGATTAATATTGGTAGCCTCTTTGTAAAGATTCAGCTCGAAATGGTTTATTTTCACTATATGTTAATATATTGAATATCCTTTGAATTGTTTTCGGTGTAATAACACGTTACCGTTGGTATAATTAGAGTGTCTACTCCCCAGTATAATCGAAAAACGTTAAAGTAGTCCACGTAACCATTTATGTGCCCAGTTTGCTTCACCTACAAATATGGTATAATATCTTTTGTGTCCTATTTCTCTTGTCTCCTGAAGAGTTGAATTTACTTTTATTCTTCACATTGGGCCTCTAGATGGCATACTAGACTAATCTGCACTAGACGGTCGGACGATAATAAAAGCATAAGAAGTATATCTTGCATTAGCTTTTATAAATGTTACAACGTATTTTTGAAAAGTACTATATGTAATTTATATAATCCTACAATGTTGCGCACCACAGCAGACAATACTGTCTCATATTCTTCT
The DNA here is from genome assembly GCA_027574925.1 of Ecitoglossa quadriceps. Taxonomy (NCBI): domain Eukaryota; kingdom Metazoa; phylum Arthropoda; class Insecta; order Coleoptera; family Staphylinidae; genus Ecitoglossa; species Ecitoglossa quadriceps. The sequence continues at coordinate 6,349,064 of JAODGC010000007.1, forward strand.
ACGCGTTGAACTAAGCATGTGCATTCCTGCAATGGTAGTTCATATCTCTCAGATAATGCTTTACAATAAGTGTTTAATTTTTATGCATGTTGAAGCTCTTATTTACTTTAGACTACAGCTCTTTGTATAGGTTTAAATTCGTTAGTATGTTTAAACTGTATATTGAAAATAAATAGTAATAAAACTAGGAAACAATGGTAATGGTGGTGGTTGGGGCATATGTGCTAAATAGAGTCTACATTTGGGCAAACCATGAAAACTATCAATTCCAAAGCTGGTTTTGGGCAGAATAAATTAAGCAAGCTCAAGAACAATGATTATAAATGAAATCAAGTTTCTATCAAATATTTAGTTAATCGAAATCGCTATTGACCCAACATCTGGAAGGAAGTGAGGCATTCGTTTCTGGGATTCTCAATTGTCTCAGTGCAATACTTACTTTATCAGTCTTAATTTAACAGTACCTAATTTCATAGTTAAGAAAAAATGAGATCTTCACGTCCAATCCATAGACCTTTATAATTTTTATCACATTGAAATTATTTTCACTCCCAACACATAAAAGGCAATACATTGTAATGAATGGATGCTTGTTTGCTTACTGTATATGTACTTATATCAAGTTACACTGTCATTTATCCTTCTTAGAAGTATCTGGAATAGTAACAGAGCTTTCAGATAGTACTTCATCTTTAGGTGCCTCTACATTTAGGCATGTCTCATTAACAGTTTCAATTTCTGCACTCCCATTGCAGTTTTTCAAAAACTTCCCACTTGCATATCCAACTACACCACAGCCAATTGCAGCAGCACCACCAATTTTAAATCCTGCAACCATTCCTAATGGACCCCCAACCAATGATCCTAGAAGTGCTCCTGTCATAGGATAACTGGCTTTCTTTAATCTAAAACAAATAATCATCTCATTGCTGCTCAATTAAATTGCATGTAATTGCTTTACCCAGATGCTACAATTATGTGCTGCAACCCTTGATTAACATTTTCTTGTGTTGCTTCCACATTTGTTTCTACCTGTGCTACAGTCTCTCCTTGTTCATGCACCATTTCATTTAGATTCACATACATGCCATGAAGATCCTGAATATCATTTTCTAATTCAGTTACATCATTCATCCTATGCTGGTGTTCTTGTAGTTTGAGTTCAGATAAACTTGTCTGCAACTGAAGCTGTGATATGTTCCTTGTGGGATTCTCATTTTCAATGTTCTCATTTATACTATTTTCTGAGTCAGCCAATACTAAAGCTTGCTTTTCAATGGCATTGTAGTCTTTAATCAATGATGTTATGGTTTTTCTTAGAGAGAATGTTTGATCATCAAATTTATCCAGATCTACATCTTCAACTCGTGATCTGAGGGTGTCCAACTCATATAGAAGGTCTTTCAACTGCTTTACAATGCGTTTTTTATCCTTCACTTCTTTGTTCAGCTGGGTTACATTGCCAGATACTGATAGCTATTAAATTAAAAGCAAATTAATGTGAATTGCGCCGTTAGGTTTGAAACAAAGGATTTACAGAAATAAACAAAGCAGCATACCTTATGTGTGGTTATTTTGTGAGTTTCAAAGAGACTTTTGTGATGTGGTATTGCCTGCTCATAAAATTTATTAATTGGAATCTCAATAAGCTTAAATGATTGTTTTTGCATTGTAGACATTGTGGCTTATAATTTAATGTGAACTAATAACGAGTTAAATTATAACTTGTTTGTGATTTCATGCAACTAGTGCGCTTATTTAGAAGCAAAATGACGTTCAAGACCTGACGTTGAAGCGAAGGTTATCATTTATAAAAATCGAATCTTTTCAAATATTCATTTTACCTAAAATTGTATACTACGTTTACTTCATTTTAATATGTTTAAGTAACTCTCATTTAATTGAACTATAATTTGCAGAAGACAGTTCCAAATTTATCGACAAGAACTATGTCAGTCCAAACTTTTTAATTTTAACAAATAATCATTTTTGACCATTTTATTTTACCAATCAAACAAATTTCAAAAGTTAAATAATATTATGACACATTAGTAAGAACAACTATTAACTATCCCTAGACAATAAGCGTGGATTCAATATAAGTTTCCAATCCATAAGTTGTTTGACATCTGGAAGGCATATTTCCTCGTCATCTTCTTTACCCATCAAATCCGGTGGATTTCGAAACTCGGCCAATCCATCTAGAAGAGAAGATATCTATTATCTTAATCATTCAATATTATATTAATTACACAGACCTTGAATTAACAACTCAGTTTGTTGAGTTGTAACATCAAACGATAGAACACGAGCAATAATATGCTTAGATACAGCAGGAGTATAATTCAATCGCAATTTTAAAATCTGAAAAATATAACTTTATTACAAATGCATAATTATAAGAGTTGCTTCACCTACTTGAAAAATGATGACATCTCCTGGACAAGGAAACAGTTTGTCTAATTTTAATAGATGATTTATTTTTTCTTCAGTCAAAGCTTGTTCAGTATTAAAAATACCACGTCTAATTTCATTACTTTTGGTTAAAGTTTCATTCTCAGTAATACAAAAGTTTTCGGAACTTCCTACTTGGTTTGTAAAGTCTGTTGCTATTATTTCATGATTTGGGGAAGGTGTTTCACTATTTACGTTGGTTTCATTTGCATTAATCTCTACAATTTTTTCTTCTTCATGATCTTCGAAGAAGCGATGAATTAAAGGTTTTGTCTCCACATTTGGCTTATGATATTCTACTTTGTGCACTGGGATTGGAGTGTCAAAATGTATTGGTTTCTTCTTGCGATAACGTTTTCTCTTTGTAATAAAGTTTGTCTCACATATTGCAATATTTTCGCTTTTATCGCCAATTGAACTGGAACATGAAGCAGGTGTCGTCACTTGATGACTATTACATCTCAAATTATTCAGTAGATTTCCAACAGAATTCAGTAATTGTTTTTCTGAATATTTAGATGCTTTTCTTATAATACCATTTACTTGGTCACCCCTTGTTAAGCTGTAATTTATGTCACATGCAGTCATCTCTTCAGTATCTGTCTTGGAGTGATTATTAGAATTATCCATCATACTCTTTGAAGCATCACATATCTCTTCTACAACTTCTACTTGTTTAATTTCATTAAAAGAAATTGTTTTCGCACCTGCTCGTTCAGGAGGTGTACTGTTTTTATGAGATTCTTGTTGTTGACTATGGGTTTCAACAGGCTTCTCCAAATTAGAATTATATGCTGAATCATTATAAACAACAATATTATGAACTACATTAATTTTTTTCATGACTTCTGTGCAAGGTAATATGTTTCTTGCTGGGGTAAATGATTGAATTAGCTTCTTTTTTGAAGTATTACCATTAACAGGTTTTTGTTCTGTCCTAGGTGTATTGCATTCATCTGTTTCTGCATTGTTTAAGACAAATTCTTCCTCTATTTCTTGGTCATTATTACTAGATACATTTACTGAAGACTGAGATTTATTTTTTTGTTTTTTCAAAATGTTCTTGCTTTGTTTACTTGTACGTTTTGTTTCCATTGCATCATTTTCTGAAACATCCTGATTATTGTTAGAATAATTCTTCAAATTGGTAGTAACATCATTGGAATTATTCCTAAGTTTATTGAAGCATTGGACTCTTGTTTCCATGTTGGCCACTTTTTTAGCTGAACTAGTGGCAACTGGTTCATTTGGTTCAAATGTCGACAATTTCATTTTCTTAGTCTTACAAATATTGGTATCATTTGCTTCACCATAATCTTGGTCATTGGTTTTCCTCTTTGACTTTTTTCTTTTACTAGCTACAATTATCTTACCATCTATTGCAAGAGGCTGTGCAGGCAAAACATCTGGCATCACTCTAAAAATTACTATTCATTTAAAATTGAAGTGAATATCAAAGACAGACCTACAATATTGTATCATCATCCTGCAGCACTTTTATGTCTTCAGATGGTGGCAGCACAAAATTATTCAATACTAATGAAAATGACTCAATTTGGAAGATTTTTCCAATGTGAAATATCAAATCATTAATTATAGTAAAATCACTTTTGATGAAGCAATAACTGGATGCTCTTATGCCTTGGAAAAATTGCAATTTAATCCGCGTCATTATAAAATGTTTACATTAAATATATGAACCAACCCAATCAAACTAATAAACTCAATAAACTTTTCATCAAAACAGGTTAATATTTCTAACCTTGGATTTTTGTGTTGAATGAAACCGGACGAAACGACAGAAGGAAGGAAGGGAGAATAAATCTAATAACGAGTGGTCGTGGCAAATGGACAAATACCTTCGTCTCATTAACATTTGTAATCGATTTATTCATAAGAATTTGTTATAATGTATATTACTCTAGTTTAAAATCTTTTCTATTCAATATATTTATTTTATATTGGAAATATATTTGGATCAAAAGTCATGGAAAACCTGTGAGATTCTGATAATGATAAATTGCAATTATCACAACCTATTATTGTACCTTAGACCAAATCCCAATGGTGGTCTCGGTAAAAAACATTACTTGTTTTGTAAATTCGCAATTGCTTTAGTTGGCACATTCGGCAACGCATTGCGAATGAGCTGATCGCAGGTTCAAATCATGTCAACACCACCATTGGCAGCGTTGTAGTAGTTAAAACCGAAGAAAGATCTGCATCGTTCCGAACAAACGGTCCAGCTACCGTCCTGGCTAGAGATGGGAGGGTAACAGTACGCTCACAGTCAGATACCATGAGACCCTACAAACGGCATATGGGTACAAAAAGGGATAAGAATAATAACTGATGATGTTAGTTCGTAATACATATTCTCTTTCCTGTTGAATAATAACAACTTAAATTTGGGATTATTAGATCGGGACTATTTTGTTAATTTTTAGTTGCAATTATTAATTACATTAAGATTATAGGCACCTTGGAGAATATGATTTATGTGGTTTCCATTTCTGCCAGTAGATCTTTCATGGGGTATGGGCTTCCTGCATGGGCATTCTGTAATAAAAAAAGAACAAAAGAAATGTTGAAATCACAACATTGCTTCTACACAAATATGCATTAAATATTAATATTATGCATTGAATAGTTTCCACGAGACGGCTCCTTGGTTACCTGCTGGGACAGGCTGCTGCAAGCCTGGGACTGCCAGGTCTACTAACCTGGGACTGCTTGAATGAACCTGAATATCCGTATCCATGGTCGAATCTAAAACAGAAAGTACAATCTTGTGGAGGTTGTGATGAGCTGTGGATCTGGACTTCTTATCCTATGATCGAATTTGAAACAAAAAGTAAAATCCCATGACGGTTGTTGATTCTGTTGCACTTGGGGCTGTTGGTGTGGTTTTTGGGGAAACTTGTAATCCAAAGCAAACTGAATTAGTACTATCTAATGGCTCCGATGAAACTGCAGCAGGTGTTGCAGTTCTCTATTACATTTCAACGGCACAAGGACACGACAAAAATTGAGTTCCATAAGTCTCGATAGTATCTACGCCTAGGATATACAAATACAAGTGATGGAACGTACCCAATAGAATTCCATGTGGAAGGACTACAGATTTTCCCATGTTTTACCCTAGTACAAACAACAAATGAATTCCAGTGTACCAGTGTAAGTTCTACCCTTTTAGAAAATTGAACTGAAGGGCATAGAAGATTAGAAGTTGAATTGATTGGATGTTGGCGAATTTGATGTGAATTTAGAAATGTACGTTTTCACTGATTGACAGCTCAAGTTTAAAGAATCTTCCCAGATAATACACAAAATAATGCACATGTAAACATATTGTTTCCAACAACTAATTCGAATTAAAACAATGTTCTCATATTGTGTTCATGAAGTGTTTTGCA
>JAODGC010000007.1:6355033-6378879 GCA_027574925.1 Ecitoglossa quadriceps
ATGGGTAGGTTCCCATGTAAAGACAGTGTAAGGGTGGGAAGTTCATAAACTTGAGACTTGAGAGGTAATGATATTAATTAAGAAAGAATTATGTTTCCAAACGAACAAAAACTGCTTTGTTTACATTTTACCTATTTTCTCTCTCAACTATCTTAGGTTAGATAAGCTTAGGTTACGAGATAGTATTTTTATTGCGAAGGAAAATTGCCATTAAATATGATTAAACTTGTTGAATTTTTTTTTTCATCTCTGCCGTTTTAATTAGGTTATGTTAGGTTGGACCTGCTTGTTTTTGATTCTTTCCACAAGGTGAGGTTAAACTCATATGAGGTTAGGTAATGTTAAGATGTAAGATTAAAAAAAAAGTTGCAATAAAAACGGATTAGTTTTTGTTATTTCAACTATGTTAGGTTAGGTTAGGTTAAACCTTCCTTGATTAATTAAAATATTAATCAAACATATTGTGGATTTTCACAATGATTGAATGATATATTAAAGTGACAAAAGAAGAAAAAAACATGTTTCAAAATGTTCTAACTTGTTGTTGCTTCTTTCCACCAGATGAGGTTAAACTGAATAATAAGTTACTCAAAATATTATTAATATCGTTTCATATTTTCATTTGAATTAAAATGAAAGCAAAAATAGTTTGATTCTATTTCCAAATCAACTTTGGTTATGTTAGGAGTACATTTAATAAAAAATATTTCTGCGAAAGCAAGAAAAAAACTTGTTTCAACTTTTATTGGTTTCCAGCCATTTTAACCAATGTCAAGTATGTTTCTATTAAAAAATAATTTACTCATTTATCCCTAATTGAAATTACCCATCATTACACTCGTCCTAAAAATGACTTACTTGTGTACTGCTCGCCTCGGACATATGTGTTTGGATTGCCCGAGACTTCAATTACGAAACGGTCGTCAGCGCGACTCTTGGACGTGATCGCGCCCTCTGGCGTTCTGTCGCACTTGAGACCATCAGTCGACGGTGCGATCGCCGCCAACGCTAACAAGACGACGACGACCACCCTCGCCGCCGTCATCGCTGCTCGCCTGAAACACACAAGAAGTCCAAGTTAGACACAACGCGCTCGTCACACGCCTAATTCTATTAAGCCATTCTGCGGACACAAAGCATCCCCTTGGTCGCTCTATCGAAATGTATACGACAGGCGCGAATTAAAATGTCGTAAATTCTCATCAATGTGTGCACGTGCTTGCGCGTCTTAATTAAAGCGCGTTTTCCCGACAAATACGCGCCCTCGTGATGTACTGTGAGCAGCATTTATAGAGTGATTATTAAAGCCTTGGATGCCAATAAAAATGTGCGCCGGCGCCGATGAGTTATGGCCGGATTTAATTACGCGTGTACGTGGATTGTGTCGTTGGTGGCGGTGGCGGCAACGGCGGTGATGTTTTATAGATTGGATGCAAGCCAATATGATGTGCGGTATATTGAAAACCTATATTCAACTCAACCATAAATAATAAACTCAAGTGTGAAGTTAGTGTAGTCAATGTTTATAATATATTAATAACAATGCGAAATAGTTATTGTTTACTATCAATATCCAGGAATGCATTAAAAGAAGAAGATTGTTATAAGAATGAATTGATATTCATAAAGAAAATTTTAAATGGTCATTTCAAACTTATAAGAATAGGCAACCAACCATACACATGTCATTCTTGGATTTTTACAAAGCTGTGCATATTTTAAACTTTAATTTCATTCTCTTTTCATGGAATATCATGTATCTGCATACAACGTAATCTCTAAAGTTTGGTAACTTTTTAAACCAACTTCTACAACGTTGTTATTTCTAAAGTATATGCAACCAAGCTTACGCATGTCATTCTGCGACTTTAATTCATTGCAACGTTGATTCTCGATTATTGTACAGTTTAACTAACTATATTTATTTTATCCAATCAAACATGTATTTCATCCTTAGTTGTCCTACGTTTTTCTCCTCCTAAAATCAAATTCAGTTTGATAAAGTACCATTAAATGTGGTGCTTTATCAATTACACATAGTTGCTGCTGTTAAATGTAATAAATGTAATACATTTGCCACTTTTATCATTACTGAAGCGTGTTCGTTACAGTTTCACGGTCGTGCACAAGCTCGTTGACAACATGTCGTAAGCATTGACGTTGACCTTAACCCATCTTTTAATAGTTTGATGTGTTTTTAATAAGACCCATCACTCGGTGCACTTGAAATGACAGCTTGAACTAAACACATTTCAAATGACAACATGTTTGTTGCTTTTCACTTCATGTGAATATCATCAATGCAAACGAATTAATTTACAGCATTCCATTAAGCTTGTGTATTTTACTACGAAATTTTTCCAAGCCAAGCTGTAAGCGTAAGGTCGTGTGATATCAGCAATCAATTTCACTTGCAAATTGCAATGCAACAACAATCGCGTAGAGTGTAATTGTTAATTAGGGTGGTAATTAAAATCAATAACGTGCATTGTTATTATGAAATTGTATATTAGCTTTACTATAGCTAGTGGCACGTACTAGTTGAATATAGCTAATTATGAAAAGCAATCATGATACTCTCATCAGAAGTGAGCGCTTTGGACGTTATCAGTGTGAGACGTAGAAGCACTGAAACGTGTAATTAAACTTCTTTCTTTCAGCATTCACAATGTGTAGCACGTAAGCTTCTGATATTTAATTAACTTTCATTCGCCATTAGTTTAACTAACTGGAATACAAGAATTTATATCTGTTTATCTTAGGTTCTGCTCATACACTTGATATTTTTCTTTCTTTTATTCATATTGGATATATTCTCAGAAGGATTCAATCCCAGGTTCTTTAGCTGTATACTATGGACCTACAGATGGCGCTGTACATAACCTATTTTTTGAACCAAGTGTCAATTCCTAAGCCAAACTTTTTATTCCATTTTTTATCCTCCCCAATGCTCCCCAATAGAGGTGTTGGCAGGATTTGAATCCAGGATTTGAGTTTTTTAAGAAAACGAAGAATTTGTGAAGAATTATAAAACACTAATTTTGAAGGTTACGTCACACTAATCTTTTAAAGATAGTATCCTAAATGATTTTCAAATATATTGGTGTACATTTCAATGAGAAAACAATACATTAAAAATACTTTCTACTCCAATCATCTATTTGAATTGTTGTTTTGCGATTTCTTGCAAGAGATCGTGCGTTAACTGCGACTCTGATACGACTATTTTGTTTATTTTACAAAGACAAATTCTCCTAACCTACAAATTTTGTAATGGTCTAGCGTAGTGGTTAACAAATGGATAAAGAAATGTACAAATGAAACGATTGGGAGTTGGGAACCACTCAAAACTAATTGTAATCTGATTTATAACCTAATATTTGAAAACTGAGCCAAATAATAACCTAACCTCATCTTGCTATTACAAGAAAGTGAACTTAATAATCTATAATTTACGTCTTTTAAATGTAAATATTGAAATTACACAGTTTTCCAAATTAATTTCCCGGTTTTTAAGCTCTTAATGAATTAATCAATCAATAAAAACATATTAAGTATCCGTAGAGGATGAAAAGTGCGTGAGAAATTGGTGGAAAGCTCGTGATGCAATCAAAAACTTTCTCAAACAATACAAGCAGAGGTTATTGATGGATGGAGACGAAAACTTTTTAATGGAAATTAATTATTCTGGGATTATATCAAAGTACACATTTCCTCCTAATTCTCTTAATTTTTATCAAATTGCCGTAGGATTAATTTATTAATTAGCTTTAATTATTGTCTTCAGTAAATTCTTGCAAATTATTACGAATCCATTGGTGATGCGCACTGCAAACATTGCTCCGCTTTTGTTTGATCTCTTACCTAGCAATAACAATATCTATTTAATATTTCATTAATTTATGAGGGTATTCATCCGTCATTCTGCTTTAATTCACATATTCATTCGCTATGCAAAAAGCAAGAAAAACTGACTTTGATTTCATCTTAACAAAGAAATATGTGTTTAATATCTTTCATTTATTGCTTTCATTAGCACTGGCATGGAAACCAACGATAGGTTTATAGAAGAAGAAATGGCTCCAGAGATAGTTGCCAGATAGGTGTCTAAAGTCGGAAGAATGATTTTAAAATCATATGATAGATAAAGGTTACTACCTGAAGAATTATTTATCAACCATCACATTGATCTTATGACTTCAAATAATTTGGGTAAGCGACAATTTCACGCAGAGGCATTAACAACATAACAATTATATTTAAAGTAAACATTTTTGTCTAAGGTTTTAAAGATAATTTTTATGACAAAACTAAATAAAAAAAAAAACAAATATTAACTATTTGACAGCTATTGTGCTGTCATTTGATTTCGGCTTTTAATTCGGATCTGTTCGTTGCAATTTCGTAAAGTTGCCTACACTACCAATAATATATCAATAACGATTATATTTAAAACAAAAATCAGCATCTAACGAATTTAAAATAATTGGTATGGTTACTCGATGGTTAAATTATTATTGTTTTTTTTCAAGTTATTTTTTTGAATAAGTTTGGCGTTAGATTGGAAGGCAATGATAATTTCCATCAGAGGAATTACAAAACATAACAATTATATTTACAATAAAAATCTTTCTCTAAGGTTTTTAAGATAATTTCTAAGACAATATTATATGCAAAAAAAAGAAATCAAATTTTTGACAGCTATGGTGCTGTCATTTGATTTCAGCTTTTAATTCGGATATGTTCGTTGCAATTTCGTAAAGTTGCCTACACTACCAATAACATATCAATAACGATTATATTTAAAACAAAAATCAGTATCAACTGAATTTAGGTAATTAGTAAGTTTACTCAATGGGTTAATTACTGTTGTTTCGTTTCAACTTATTTTTCGGATAAGCTCGGCGTCAGATCGAAAAATAAGCGATAATTTTCATCAGAGATATTACGAAACATAATTATAATTGAAACAAAAACTCCAAGGTTTTTATGATAATCCCTAAGACAATACTAAATAAATAAAATAATTATCAACTTTTTGACAGCTGCGGTGTTGTCATTTGATTTCGGCTTTCAATTCGGAAATGTTCGTGACAGTTTCGTAAAGTTACCAGGAGTACCAATAACACTTCACTTTCAATTACATATCTTGAATAATTTTTGAGTTTTCCTGTTGCTTCCCCTTTTCTACAATTAGATTAATTACAATTTGTGTGTTTGAGTAATTAGATCAGTATAGAAGTTGCAAATAGTATTTATCAAATGAATTTCTAACAGAATAATATAATCTCGTTGTTAGTTAGTTAACTATGTTAGGAATGAGGAGGAAATGCGAGTGGATACTGAGTGCGGACTACACCATGTATGAACGTACACACATTAGGAAGAGAAGAGAAGATGCAGCTTGCTTGTACAATGACTCGCATTGTCGAATTGTTGACTGTAAACGGAGCCTTTCATGAGGGCGCGTGTATTTTACCCCCATCTCTACGTAATTTCATTTCCCATTCCGTTTATACTCACGCCCAGGCACATATCTTCTTACTGAAGCAAAAAGATAGACAACGAACAACATGGAAAACTTTACATTATTTGCAACTTTTACTCTAATAGTTATCCAATTGGAATGCTTTCGGGAATTATAGTGGTTTTCTTGGGTGCATGTTCCAGATGGGATTGAAAAATTTGCACCGGCTTAGCACACAAGTGCAATAAAAGCAGCACTAGAATTTCCAGATTTAAAACGCTCGCAAGCTAAGAGGTAATACATTCACTGCTCCCAGGACATTCTTGAGTGTTTCGTATAGGAATGGTTGTTATGCAAATTTAGGGTTACATGTTGTTGCATCTTAATTTGCGAACGGAGAGGAAGTAATCCATCCATGCGACTTACGGCAACAAACAAGTTGAAAGAAACTGACATTCTGAACTTAATATTCTGCTTGTTGTGTATAGTTTACGGTAGAAGTGAAGTTTAATGTGCGTACTTAATAGAATTTAATTATTCAATTGGTTAGAGAGGAATATTGTTTGATTAATTTTTGATTTATAATTCCTCCAAACCTAAACGTGTCTGAATATAATATTCACATGCTAAATTCTGCAAACAGTTTTCTTCTAATGTCCATTTTTCAATGTTAATTTTCAAACTTTTATTTTGCCAATCTACTTGGACGATTAAGAATAACTTCTCATATGAGAATTCATTAAACCATTTGATAATAAATTCTGATTAATTTAATGAAGTGGTGAACAAGGTATCTCAATTCATGTTGGGTAGTTAATTTTCCAATTCAAATGAAAACTGAGTTTGAACTAAAATGCGTATTTTTATTGTTTTCTCTACGTTCTTACATGGCTTATCATTATATGCACATTATCTCATAATCTAAGTCATGTCGTAATTTCCAATTTTAAACCAAGCTTCTCTTTTCATAATTCGAAGTCGTCTTATAACATATTCTACATTAAGAGTAATAACTCATGATAATGAATTGATGGACTTACTTGTGCTAAATTAATTACTTCGTTGAATAATGCGTGTCTTGTTTAGTTTGCGGAGTGTGCGATCATCGAAGGCGCTCTTGGAAAGCAGTGCGGATGATAACGATAGAGTTGACACGACCGATGCTGATAGCGTACTGACCGGTGACGGCGGGACGCCGAATGCGCGGGATGTGAGCGGCTTGTGCCGCCCTCACGCTGCCGACGATCTTTGAGATGGAAGAGTCGATTGTATTCTTTATAATTGATCTTACGACTTTGATATATGCGTTTGTCACAGTGGAAAATACTAGTCCAGTTTATTTGTACACATTACATTGTTTGATAGAGTAATTAAGAGAGTAATTAATTGAGTACGTTAGTTTTTATGCTGAATTTATTTTGAAATTAAGGTACCATTACAAGATTTGTAACTACTTTAAAGTATATGCGGCGACATCTATTGTTGAAAATCTAGAGTTTTACATAAAGTTACAGGAAAGCTACACTACATATTTTTATTGCACCATATTTACATATTTTATATAATTATCGTTGGATATTGTTAAGTTTTAATTTACAAAACTATATACATTAAAGTATTATTAGCATAATTATTATTTATGCTATAAATTACAGAACGCTACTGTTGCGATTTTATTGATTAAATTATATAAATATATTTAAACAATTCATTCATAGATGGCAATGACAATACACAAAAGTTATTAGAGGCAGAGCTTTTTGGTACAATTCTGGTTCGAGTGGTTTTGTAACCAGTTGGCCACTTTCGTCAGCAAACTGTTACAAGTATATGCTATAGTTTTTCGATTCTTTCCAAAAAAATAGGATTTATCCAAGCCGAAAAAATAGCCATTTGTTTCTGCAATCACAACCTCATTCGTATAAAATCTCAAGTGTGCCAACTATTCTGATCGGACAAATTAAAATCGAATAGAAATTTAAAAAAAAAATAGACAATATATTGTCTTTGCAATTGATATTTGCTGTATATATCTTATAATAAGTACATTGACTTGTGCAAGAAATATAAACAATTGATCTATTATCATTTTAATCTGTTTATATGATGTATCCGGTGTATAAAAAGGGACAATACATTTCAACCCACAAAAGAATGAGATGGTAGTGAATACAATTACACCACAAATTTAAACAAGCACCCGATGAGATGATATTGTGATAAATATGATACGTTCATATATACGCCTTGGATAGACAAGGACATTTCAACGCGACTGCACACATTCCTACACTGAGATATAATGGTGATGTTGGCGGAGCAAGTTGTTTTATTAGTAATCTAAAGCGTTATCATCACACAAACTTGTCTCTCGCGATTCATTCAACGCGGTTACGAAACAGTAATTTTAATTTTCACCGGACCATCATCCTTTATGTTTGAGAAATTTATTCCCTGTCCTGGAACAAAAAGAAATGGCAATTAGTCATCCGCTGCTCCAAGACAAGAAGTAACTATCTCACACAAGGTACAGACAAATTTACGAAAAGCTGGCACGTGTCTCATTGAGACGTCGCAGACTCTCCTCTAGATTGTTCTTAATTTTGGTGCACGAATGCGCAAACAAGTCCCGCGTGATAATAGCATTATTAGCCTGCATGGTGTTGGATGGAGTGAGCCATACCAGGTGGCCACTGTCGGCCACCTGATACGAATCGACTACGTTAAAAGTTTTTGGTTGATAGTAATGACCCGAGCCGAATACGCTATTATCCGGTTCGTTGATGTATTGATTATCCTCCGGACTGTCCACATGCTGCTGCAGCTGGTGCTGCTGCGGATGGTGCAGATTATGAACTGAGTGATGACGCCAAACTTCTTCGTAATGATTAGGAATATTTTGCAGCGTATACTCCGTATACCCCACCTCCCCCTCCTCCACATGACAAGATGGCTGCTCAGCTAAATTCTGGTAGTGAACCGGATATATAGCATTGGATTCCTTCTCCTCAATTACGAAATGCCCACTGCGGGCATCCTGCGGCTCATAGTAAGCATCTCCGTCAGGATGGCCGACAGTGCTATGACAACTCGTGATGGTCCCTATACTATGCGAGCGAACGCGCTGCTTATTATTACTACCCCGTTGATGACTTTGTTGGTACGCGTTGCGATACTGCTGGTACAACTGCGCGCTGGCTGCTTGCCAATGCTGGACCCCCACCTCAGGTGGTGCCATGCGATGCACACCATCACCATCATAACGCTCACAATCGCCCGCACAATCAGGCATGTACGGCATCTCATTCTCAGGTACACTGTGCAGATTATGATCGCAGTGACATGCACACTCAATCTCACTCTCGCTCCTTTCCACCTCAGAGGGAAGCCTACCAGGCGCTGGGTCGGCACTGTGCTCATCGTACCGTGTGGTCTCACTGGCGTCCAGTGCAGATTTCACCAAGTGCAGCTCGCGTTCCATCAGGCTCACAGTGTCCTGCAGACGATACCGCTTCTCGTTGGTGAGCGACAATTGGTCTTCCATCTGGATCATGCGCTCCTTATATTTGTGAAGCTCACGGATCTTTTCATTGAGGGACATTTCTAGATGTGTGATGATTTCGGTTTTTTCCTTGAGCTCTTCCTTAGCCTTAAACCCCCCAGCAATACTATTAAAATAATGCCACCCAATCACGTCTACATTTGATAAATACCTCAAGAACGAATTTACGAATTTCTTCAGCATATTTATTCAGACTCTTGTTCTCCATTGCAAGCTCAGTTTTTTTGGATTTGAGAACACCGATAAGACCATCTCTCAGCTTTAATGTATTCTCTAATTGGGTAACCGTTTGGATCTTCTGCGCCATTTCATGCTCGAATTTTATTAATTTGTGTTCATTCTCTAGAGATTTCGTCAGAGCATCCTCTAGTTTGTTGCGACCTTCCTTGATCATACTCTTGAGATCATTCTGACTGTCATCCTGTCGAATGACTTGGATGTGATCCTCAAGGTTATCTACTTTGGCCTTAAGATTCTGAATTTCTATTCGTCGATTGGAAATATCATCATCGCGCTTTTTTAGCATCTGATTCAGATGGGTGATCTCTTCTTCCTTCTGAACAAGGGTTTTTACCAAATCGTCACGAGATTCATTATTACCACTATTCTAAAAGGCAACAATTTAACATTAGACACTGCCTAATGGGAATTTAATTTATACCATATTTTCTATGGTCTCAATAAATCTGATCTTTTCCATTGCATTTGAGTCGATTTTTTCCTGCAGAGCTTTGATGGCTGCTCGCTGTGCAACGACTTCAATGTGTAGTTCACATTCCCTATCAGTGAACGTCGCTGAAATCGTAATTAACGTTACTTTCTACATATAATCTAAGCCGTGTTACTCACATACCTTTACCTTCATTATTCATTCTGTGTAAATCACTACTCTGCTGAGTATGCAGATGAATCGTGTTCAATTCGCTCTTCAGCTTCTCGCATTCATTCCGTAGATGGTTAATGGTATTCATTTGCACATCATGTTCCTGTCGTGCCATCTCTACCTCTTGCCGCCATTTGCCTTCCTTCCCTGCGCACTCCTCTTGCAACATATCTGCCTGCTCGGTGGCCTCATGCATCCTGCAAAACACGGCGATATCACATCAATCCTTTGCGCAAACACCACCACATCGACTTTGGACTCACCCGTCCTGGCTCCAATTCGAGTGTGGGTGCTTACGCTTACACAAATTAAACCACTGCACTTAACATCAGCGAAAACTAATCAACTAATCAGTTACAAGGTGAACAACTAATGTGCTACTAGATTCTAGACCAGGTTTATTACAGTACAATTTGTGGGTAAAATGTGTCCGAATGTCAACTTCTGCAATTTGATTAATTCAATTGGTGCTTAATTGATGCGCTTATCTAAATGTGATCGGCTTTCGTGTGTAGTTCGTGGGTGGAAAGTGTGACTATGAATTGAGCTCAGCGCAGAGATCAGGCGCGATGATGTCGTGTATCAAGCGAATCGTGAGACTGATTAACCACCTGGCTTCAAACGTTGACCTGTCCCGATTCAGACGCTCAATCACAGATTTGTCCAGGTTACGAGACTTGTTCAGCTCGGCGAGCTCTTTCTCAAAGTTCTTCTCGATGCCTTTGAGTTTACCTTGTGCGGTCCTGGAAACAATCATTTAGACAAGCCACTTCCGCTTGATAAATCAAAACGCCATACCTGAGCTCAGTAGATAATTGTACTATTTTTGCTTCATATTGAATCTTTGCATTCTCCAATTCTTTTACCTTTCCTTTCAAAGTCTTAGAGTTTAGTTCATCAGTCTTAACGCGATTTATTTCCTGTGCGGCTTTTCTCTTTTCACTGTCGATCAGTCTCTCTAATGTCTATGAAAATATCTAAATAATTGAACGTCCACAAATACACTTACATGACTTACAATTATTTTTTGTTTCAACTTCTCGTTCTCCCCACGAAGTGCGTCGCCATTTTCCTGCACGGCTTGCTGTTGAGCTTTGGCAATTTTGAGTTGCTGCTGACTATCTGATAACTGCTTTTCCATCATTTTAATCTTCCCTTCGTATTCTTTAATATCGCTTAGACGATCTTGTAGTTCATTGTAGAAATCCTCTCGTGGTTCGGCCGGTGGTGGAGGGATCATCACTGAAGTTTGTTCATTTGTCTCCGCCTGATGAAAACTCGGTACCACCTTAAGATTGCTCAACTTTTTTAATATAGCAGAAAGTTCCCTCTCATGTGCCTCAATAGTCTTGGAAAGGAATAGATTCAATGCTGTGCTTTCATTCTTATGGAGTACCAACTCATGCAGTAGCTTACTATCCTGCCCATCAATGCTAGCAAAATTCTCAAATGCACTTAACAAATCCTGTCGTTTCTGCATCATATTCCTACAAAGTGCCACTGAATTCGTCTGCAAGTCCATAACTATATTCTTAATATCATCTAGTACACTAGCATCCACATCAAGGAATTCACTTGTAGTCCCATCACTGACCTCTACTTCAACAGAGATGGGTGGCTTTTTCTCAATCTCAATCCGTGGGATTGGATCCAAAGTGACCTGCTCTCCACTCTCAATAAGTTTAGTCTTCAAGGCAAGTAAACTAGTGTACAGCTCCTCGAGTGGTTTCTGCTTGCTCTGAATCTCCTTCCGGATTGTATCATACCTACGCTTTTTATTCTGAAACGTATCCATTGTCTTCTTCAAGACTTGAGCAGAATTCAACGACCTCTCTCCAGGTGATCCAAGAGTAGACAGATGCCTTTTACTGCCGGAAGATGGAGCACAATTAGATGGTCCACCTGGAGATATTCCCATCCGTTTGGGCGTTACCCTGGGAGTATGAGGTGTCACTGGAGTCTTGGTGGTTTTACCGGAGAGACTCGTAGAGATGGGAATAGCAGAGTTGCTGTTCTTCCTAGAGAGGGATTTTATCGGTGCAGAACTGCGTGCGGTTGGACTGCGAGCAGTAGGTCGATGGATGTGAGATTTCGGAGACTTTTCCCGGGTACCAGGGCGATTTGTAACAGGAGGGGAATCTATTTCATCAGGTGTCTTCAGTTTTCTCAAGATATCAGCTGCAGTCTCGTCGCCTATATTAATATCGAATTCGGTGTTTTGCGGGTTGATATCTAACTTAACGCTATCTAGACAGTCTTTGAACTCTTCGGAGATCATGGTGATGTCCGTAAGCATCTCATTCTCAAGAAGGGTGCTTTTAATATCATCTTCAACTTTGTCTTTGTTGTTACATAGCTAGAAACAATGTTAGATACTAACGTTTATTTACACGCAACCAAATCAAGTGCAATTACTACCTCACTATCCGCAGCAAGTGATGATAAGTCATTCATGGTTGATATGCTTGGTGGCTGCTATAATTAACAGGATTTAAAAAATCTACACCAATACTCACTTTACTATTGAATACATACTGATAGACTTCGATATGTTGGTATGAACGATTTTTGAGCTGGTAGTGTCTTGCCAGTTGATATACTAACTGTGGATGGTCTTTCTATCAAGATAAATCGGACACTTTAGCATATTAACACTCTGATGGGTTCTACGAATCTCACCAAGCTTGGATGCTGATAATTCCTTTCGTTTATCAGCCGGCACAGACATCTTCAGCTTGTTGAACGACATCGTACAACAGTGCGCGCACTTTTTCAGAATCGCTGGTGCGCTCTCGGCAATTGCGGCGACGAAGTGAAATCTCATACAAATTCGCACATTGGAATTTTATGTGAAACAAACTAAATTTACATGGTTTACATTGAATGCGGGTAAGGAAGAGCTGTGCGCCGCTTTTTTGTGCAGATTATATGTCAAACAAAAAATGTACTAGTAACGACTGACGGACATTTTGTTTCACTCCAACGCTGGCCGCCATCTTGATTATGCCAACGCACTATTACACAAACTCGCCAACAATCTCGAGTCATGTCGTAAGGCATTAACGTCATAACAATTGAAACAATAGCTTTATGTATGAATCCATTTCTTTAATGAAAATATTGTACATGTTATTGCCTAGACCGCCAAATATTTTACACCTCAGAATAGGGCCTTACATGCTCATCGTAGTACTTCTTAATCATACTTGCCAAATAGACACCTGCCTTTAAACAAACCACGACTCAACGTGATCTTGATTCGTGATTTGATGTAAAGCCAAGCACCGCATTGTTATGCTCATTCTATAAAGACATATACACTACACACATATAAACCTACTGGGCTCCTGTTTTGGCTACAATTCTATTGGAAGTAGTTAAGTCCATTTTAGTTTCTTGTCTTGAACGGGATTAATTATTCACAAGTGATATGACGTAGATTGTTATTACATAGTATAGTATTTTACATTCATAGTACTGGTTGCAATTGTTGCCAAATCTCCTCCAGCTCAAACGTCTCCAACTTGTATTGCACGACGTATTATCATACATAATCATAGTCAATATTAGATACAATTAAAATCAATGTCTATGCATTTCATTAGCTGATAAACACGATATGTACGTTAGTTTTACTTGTTAGTTAACACGGCGTTGAAATAACAACCAAATGTGTGGACCTCCTTATCAATACTCAACAATAACAGCTGAAATAATAAAACGGAGAGGTTGATGAAGAAAACGAATCGTCCAAAATCAAAGAAATAAAACATGCTGCTTGTATTTTGCAATGCGTTAGGAACTTTCACGTATTTCGTTTTATTCTCGACTAATAACTAATATAAAATAAAATTAACCATCTAATATATTTTTATAAGTCAACTACTTATGTGATAAACTCGAAACCAACTTGTCTTGTTAGTGTAACACATTGTGTTTGGTCCTAATGGTCCTAATTGCATTAGTCTATACCATCCGGTGTCATTAGAATGCCGATCATTCGAATATTTACACACTGTCACAATCGAAGAGCAGCAAACAAATTAGCCCTGGCTAGTTACGTCTACACATTGAATGCCAGGGTGACGAGAGCCTAACTAGTGTATAATATTTAGGTATATTTATTCATATGTATAGGTACTATTTATAAATAATATTTATATCGTTCGTATATGCATATAATATCCATCCGTATAACATTCACTTATTCTTCTACTCATTGGAGGAGTTGTCCAAGTGGATGACAACAACATCATCAATGCATAGTACGCTCATCATCTCCACAGCGTGTGATATTCACTTATAAATAATATGTTACAATTACTACCTGACTATCTATACAAATGCTAACTGTATGTGTAAGGGTATAAGAAAGAAAATGACATCAAGTAGATTTGCCCAACGTACGACAAACATTCAAATTATATTATTATGAGACCCTGCATTACAAATGAGTGTCGCACGTTGGTGTTTTCGATGTGTAACTAGTTGCAAAGATTGAACCGTAATTCCAGCCTGTTTATTCCAATGCACATTTTTTGTGGATGCAGTGGAATAACATGAGGTGTGTTAGAAATTATGGTTGAGTCTTGTTTCAAGTTATTGTGCTCTCGGTATAATTACAATGATGTTTGCTATGTACATTTGTTACATAATCACTTATACCATTCGTCGTCATTCGCTATTTTTGGCATTTTCGTCATTACGAACAAAATCAAACTCTTCCGCAGTTACATCCAAATCGAATTCATTTAGCCTCTCCAATGAATTCGCCCGGCATAAAATAACTCATTAATAATATAGGAACTTTTCTTTCAAGATGTGGAAGACTGTTTGATTTGCTCTGCGCTATGGATCTTGTTGCTAATACTGGTTGGGATGCCTGTCATACGCCAGAAGAACAATTCTATACTATTTACAAATTTAGACCTGTAGATCTTACACGTGTCGCGATGATTTGCATAACACAAACCGACCCCGAATGTCGACTTACTGTGTTAAAATTGCACACTTACGCATACGTTTAAAATATAAACAAACAACTCTCTAGAGACCAATCCTTAGGTCTAATCAACATGCTGCTCATATTCGTAGTAATTCAGCCGTCATTCCTGCTTCACCATCATGCCAGGATTGAAGTTATGCGCGCTATTTGTGACGAGAGAAAGTGGACTGGAGAGGGAATTAATGGCAAACATGTTACCACCGCCACCTCCGCCACCTCCTCCACTCATTGATACAGGAGAACCCAATGCTGCTGTTGGTGGATTAATGCGTTTCTCTTTCTGCCGCCGGTTGCAGAACCATACACGGACTACTTCCTTCTCCATACAAAGACTATCAGCCAACATGGTAATCTCCTCTGAGGTTGGCTTTGGATTCTGCAGGAAGGCTTTCTCAAGAGCAACCCGGACGCTGGTTTCAATTGAGGTACGCTTCTTACGTCGACGACCAATGGCCTCCGGTGTGGTCATGGGATTACTGAGGGCACCTGGATTTGTAAGGGTGCTATCAGCATCCTCTAACCATTTCTGCAGGAGCGGTTTAAGTTTGCACATGTTCTTGAAGCTGAGGTTAAGGGCTTCAAAACGGGATATCGTTGTTTGAGAGAAATCATTACCGTAGAGTTTACCCATGGCTAGACCAACATCGCCTTGAGTGAAACCTGGAAAGGTGAATGGATATGCATATTATTCCAACTATAATATCTTTTATCTCCAACATTTGTGAACTTACTATCACACCACACATATGATAACTCACCAAGCTTAATCCTTCGCTGTTTGAATGTCTTGGCAAACTGTTCGAGCTCTTCTAAATCCGTGGTCTCCTCAGGACTAGGTTCCAACAACCTGGACTGTGCCTTCATGTGTTGGGGCGTAAGTCCACCTGAACTAGGTGTGCTAGGTGTCAATAGGCTAGCCGGAATATGTGAAGTATTTGGAGGTGTTGTCTGCGTTTGTGGTGCTTGACCATTATTTGCAGGTATACTAGTATTGTGTTGACTACTGACATTACTCTGATGTTGTTGTTGTTGCTGTTGTTGAGCTTTCTGGATTTGCTGCAATTGCTGGGCGGCTTGGGCTAATTGCTGCACCTGGAAATGGACACTCTATAAAACAATCTGTCTCAAAAATATATCTCACCATCAAACAGTTAAATGTGTGCAATGTGGGTCATTAAAACAGAGAACAAAAATGATTAAGAAGAATTTATTGTAAAATCGATGTTCACATGCAAACAAGTCATTAGTGGAGAGTTTTTCAAGCAGATTAAGGCAGTTGTGCAATGCCCAACGGAGTGGTGGTGTAATAGAAGATAATGATGAATAATACATAAACATATGTATAAAAAAAAAGTTAAGTTTTAACTTGGGACCATGGATTACCCAAGTGGAGAGATTAAACTTAAATTAAGCAACCGAAAATATCCCAACTAGATCATTATTATTTAAGTCTAAGGTCTAACATACTGCAGTGTTGATTGTTGATTGAAATTGGGGAACACACCTGCATTGAATGAGGCGGTCTTGATGGTATGTTAGAAGGACGTGTGAAACCTTGCAAGAAACCCTTTGAAGCCGCACAATAGCAAGTAGATCAATGATTAACCTCCTTCTGGGTACTAGAATTGCTACTAGTAAGTAGGAACCTACCTGATTTTGTAAAAATAGCTGCTGGTTAAGTTGATTGCCATGATTCTGCTGGAACATCGCCAGCTGTTGAAGTTGCTGCAAACTTTGTGGGTTCTGGAAAGCACCCAAACTACCCAACATTAATGGGTTACTCAGTAGGCCACCTAATCCACCAAGTGCCGCCAATGCCGCCCCCACGCCTGTGGGACTCGAGCTGGTCACTTGGGAATTGGGCGATGACCTGTTGATCGGATCACTTTCAGCTGTGACCTGTAAGGGAACACGAATGAGTTTGCTAATGTAGTAGTCCTATACAAAACAAATTCATCTGACATTCGATTGTAAACCTACGTTCTATTGCATAATTATTAATACATGAATATTTGTAAAAACTGTTCAATGGCGGGTATCTTGACAAGAGTTTTTAATCGAAATGTATCCTGAGGGTATTTGATTGTTCCCTTTTTGTCCCCTCCTTAGTCTTGGTTGCCAGTTTACCCTCTAGCGTTGTTTGCCCATCGTCGGCGTCTTCATAAACCTTCCGAATGTATTATTGGGCCAATAATAAATCACGAAAAGTTTGTTTTCCCTCGTCGCGTTACGACAGTAAATTCGTGTTTAACATACGCCAATGGCGTAAGAGAAGTCCCCTAGCAGGGAAAGTTAAAATGTTTAAATTCTTGAGGGAAATTTCGCAACACGACGAAGGGGCAAACTTAATCGAATGTACAATAAAAGCATGATTAAAAAGTTCTTTTTTCTTCACACAATCTTCAACTACAATAAGCAATTTCAAACTTGATTGGATTGTGATTGGAGAAAAATGCGAAACAGAATAGTTTTACGTTCATAACTGGAGAACTAAAAGTCATAGGAATATAATTCAAGTGGCATTTTATAGCTAAGGTAATCTGGTAACTATTTTATATTTAAAATTAGTGCAGAAATACAAGAGGCAATTGGGCAGTAGGCAGACAATAAAGTATTTTGTCTTAGGAAAAAATGCAGTTTTTCCTTCACAACAATTAAACAATAAGTCTCAGAAACATAATTCCAGTGGCATTAGATAGTTATAATTATTATCTCAACGTTTTGATTTTAAAATTACTGTTGAAAAATGTGGGGAACTTGGGAAAATGACAAAAAGTCAAATCGTCCTGTAAACCACATCTGCTTTCTATTTTCAACCTAACATCTAGGTTTATAAAGATATTATTATTATTTTTTTGGTTCATAAATAATTCTCAGAGTTATCAAATGGTGTAGTTAATTTCTGATAAGATTAATAGCTTAAAATGGCAATCAGGGATTACTATCATGAAAGCAATTTTTATGTTGGTAATATTAGCTCACTTTTTATTGTTTATTATTAAATTAATAAAAAAAAACAAGGTTTTCCTACTTACCAAATTAAGTGCACCATCATCTCTATCCGAATCCATAGAATCCTCATCCTCCTGTCGTGAAATGTGATGGTCACTATTGATGCTCCCCTCGTTATCGCTTATGTCCCCATTGGCATCAACATCTGCAATTGCAATAACATTAGCAGTCAATATTTCAGCTCTTCTCAGCGTCACCAATGAAGAGAATAATTACGCGAACAAGTGGCGTCGAAATGAAAAATATCCGGATAAATCCTCGGCATCATGTTTGCAGTTGGAAGAACAAACCACGAATGTTGTAATCATCTAATTGTTCCAACAATAGTCATAAGGCGGCTAGCAACATTTAATAGGCCCTAAAGCGAGTGTTTAATATCGCGTGCTGCCCTGCTTGTTTTATTCATGCTTGCACCTGATAACATTGTGCCCGGAGCAAGTTTATTATGTATTGAAAGGCGCATTACATCAAATACATCATTATTTGATACTGTTTTACGATTGATTATCATATTTCATTGAGCGCGAATCATTATCCAGTGTGTGCTATAATTGAGATTTTAATCGACGCCGATAGCAGTGTTTAGTTCGCCGAGCTGACTTAAGTTGACGACGCGGTGTTTCGCGCGGTGATTCGGAGAGCGGAAACAATGTTGCATGCATTGTGCCATGTGGCACATGTCAGGCACACTTTTCGAAGCGACCAAAGGGTGGATGTCGAAGGGTTGCGGGCTACAATAGCGTCGAGTTTTCATTTTCACTCATATTAGCATTTCATTGGCTGGGAAGGCGCATCTCGTGTCGAGCTTTTGATTTGATACAAGGGATTGCAACTTGCAAACTCCCTTGAGGGTTGACTGTATACACCATCCATCATTGTAGACACTCTCAGAGGGAATTGGATACAAAATGTTTTTGCATTTAAGAATATTATTATATGCTTAACTTATATATTGATGCCGTGATTTTCTAAATTCTGCGCTAAATTCTGAGATGTTGATTGTAATTCAAGTTATTCTACGAATTTTAATAGTAATTCTTGAGCAAATAGGCTTATGTAAATTGCAGACTTGAAAAAGCTTATTTATTTGAAATGCAATTTTTACTTAAGTCAATTTATGCAAAACAATTGTTGCTTTGTTGCATATTTTGAATAAATATACTTAAGTCAAGGGCATTGTGGTTATATTAAATTTTAAATGGAATATAATATTTTTAATTTCATGGCTTACTTAAGTCAACTAACTCCAATAATAGCATACTTTCAATTGAGTTGATTAATCATTAAAAGCACTCAATTATTTAGATTTCTATAAATTGATTTTCTGCTTATTAGCAAATTTAAAAAGTCACTGTGAGTTATATTGTTGCACAACTAGACTTAACTCAATTGAGATTGCAATTGATCTTCTCGTAATTTAAATCACTCTAAATTGAATGGTAATTTGTTTTTTTTATCACTAAATATTTGTGCTACATTTCCACTTCCAATTTAGTTATCCGTGGTCAAGTGAAGAAATATTCACTTTAAGCACCACTGTGAAATCCAAAACCATTGAGATTCAAATTCTTTGGTTACTCAGATTTGCCGCAAGAGCATTTGTAAAATCGGAGCGTTGATACTCGGATTGAATATCAAACAGTCAAGAGTCGTCGATATTCAGATCAGATCCGATCGTCGCAAGCCGTAACGGCATTTAAATAGTTCTGCATGGCAAGTTTACCCTACTGACCACATGTAGAGCAAAAAACATCCCCGGGTGGATTTCTCCAAAGGATTTGCATGCACGTGAAGAAAATCAGCAATAGATTTGCTGGCAGACTTCAGACTCCTTCAACATTTTCACACATCAGTGTTGAAGTCGAGGGATGTTTCCTTATTATTCTGGTACATTATGTAAGGTGATAATATGGAGAAGTGGCATGGCGTGGATTTTCCAATTGGACGCATCGTTACGTCCTGCATAGTGGCCGATAAGCTGGTAATGTGCACATCGATAGGCATTCGATATCAACGCGTTGAAGGGAATTTCACACGTGGTGAATACTCATACGAGCAATGCCAGTGGAGCGTCAACAATGCTGATTTTATGAGTTTAAATATTAGTTTTCAAAGAAATAGAGAAACGAGACTGTATGCTAAGTCACAATGAAATCGATTATCCAAGGGTTTTATGCTTGGAAATTCGGTTAATGTGCGACACGAGCCAAAAGGGTGCATATTTTTGCTTTCTTTCAATGCAACTTCTTATTTACCTTGCTTACCCTTTTAGGTATTCTGAATGCCACGTGGCACCGTTTTAGGGTGATTTTAGGGTTGAATTTTGTTACTGAGCGTGATAATTGCATTTTTATAATCGTACAAACGACATATAAAAAATGGCGTTCATAAAAAGGGGTGGGTTTAGAAAAGGGTGTGGGTCATGAAACTTAATCGATTATATAGGTTATTTTATGGATTAACGGTAGTAACACCCTTTTTTGAGGAAACATTTTCGGTGATGAAAACAATAACTTATTCTTTCTTAACTGATTTTCATGGATTTCTGTCTAGTCAAATTGTATTTTGACATTAAGTGGCTTTCTTTAGTAGATTTTCATAAAAAAAATCTCTACGATGCAAAATAAAATTTTATTAAAAATAATATCTAATAAACATATCTAATAATTACCCAATTAAAAGCTTCCCACAAGAAAATGACTGCATCATAGATCACTACCAACTACTCGTTGTATAAATTAATCAATAAGAAATCAAAATAATCAAAGTAAAGACGACAACAAGCCAAAAACGTTATTACATCATTAAATATTTAGCATGGCAGTGCACGATATTGTTAATAATTGCAATAAATATTACTCCAACTTGTTGAATTTTTGTGCATATCTAAAGAATTATTGATGCTGAAAGAAAACAAACTGCATCAGTGAGCCACTCTCCTTCTCACTTCTATTCCCTACGCTCTCTATGTTTCCCGACTCTCTCTCGCGTCCGCTGCACGCTTTACACACCAATAATGAGAACGTGCACTGCGTCCGCGTGTCACTCTAGCTCTCACTTCTACTCTCTACGCACTCCGTATCTCTCGACTCACTCATGCGTCAACGCTGCTTACTTTAAACACTAATAAATAAGTCCAAAACTGACAAACGCATCTTACTGAAAACGTTCTTATAACATAACATATTTAGTATGCATTAAAGTAAAGTCACGTCAACCTAATTAATTGACTTAAGTCAGAACCCTAGAGATATAAATTATGTCAAGCAAGTTTCTGATTTAATTCACTCTAACGTGCTTACTTAGATTGCAATTGACTTTATTTATGCAAAAATATGAGTTAATTTAAAGAATTCTTAAAATGCGTTGCAATTTATCATGCAGGTCGATTGATGAGAAATAAGCAATCATTTGTCTATTAATAAAAAAAATAATAATCCGAGCATTATTACGATTGTCGGCAGTGTTTTTGCCCAGCGTGTTTATTCAGCCTCTGGGCGATTACGTGGCGGCGTCGGTCGCCATCTCGCCACCCGCCGAAAGTGCTTAATTCACATGCGCAGCTCTCTAATTTCGACGTAAGACGCCGCGTCGCGTCGCCGCCGATCGCCACTTTATTCCGTTTTTACGACCGGACGAGAGCGGAAAAAGAGTCACGTTTAATAATTTCATAACGACTCGCACCCAATCTACCAGCACTACCCAACGCACCCGTTAAAATAAAGCAGATAAAACTCCTCGTTCGAGTGTTTCCAACGTAAATTAGCGTCTTAGCGTCAATTACGCGTCCAATTATGCACCCAAGTAAATTTTATGTCTATATTCCTTTGTTCGCTCAATTTAAACCGAGTCAACTTACCGTCCTGTGATGGAGGCGTAGATGGCGTCTTGTCCATGCGGCTCATTGGCAATCTTTGATCATCTGAGAAATAGCAAAAAGCGACGTCATTAGAATGAGCCTTTGAAAGTCATCGAGTGTAATAGGAGGAAATATGTGTGTTTCCTCGTTGTTTGCCTTGGTGCGACGTGATCTCGAGGAAGGAATAGCCTGGCTGGACTAAGGGATAATGTCGAATGAAAAATAATAGAGGGTCAAGCCGCGTCTCACGGGATGCATTCGCACACCCTACACAGCAGCCGTGGACGTAAACTATCCGCGACGGCGGCGGCGGGGCGAATATGTTAAGGGATGGAAATTGGGAAAACCAGGCGGTGCGGTCAGGCTCGGACTTTGGTAACGACGTTATCAATAATGCACCTGGATCGAGAGGACATTTGCGCGGCGGGGGTAATAAAAAATAATCACCAAACAGATGGAGGTGGAAGGAAATAAGGAACGGCGCGGAGAATGCAAAAATACACTTCAGGGTGATTTTCTTGAGGTTGACTTGACATTTGCATGAGCATTGCTCGCATCCATATTTCATCAAATCGCGTGCGGTTTGCCGCGATCTGAATATGAATATGTCTTCAGCTTATGAATGTTTAAAATCTTCATCAAGTTCTTCGTGCATTTTCGATACAAGCCTACGGGATACCGCAAACCACAGACTGTGGAATGGAAACATGTTGGACATGCATGCATATTACAGCAATGTCCTGACAAAAAAAGCATGATATTTGATTGTAATTTTCAACTATTAACTATTAACTCAAATTAACATATTATACAGAAATTGAAAGCTCGATAACTTCTCTACACAAATACCAAAAGAACAAATTGTTATTTTGGTTGAATCATGAATTATCCTCTAAATTAATGACAAAAGACAAGTTTCGGGAAGGTTTACTTTATGCCGCCTCTACATCCACCCCAATTCCTCCAATAATAATTTTAAGCTTAAAACAAAAAGTTGACCTCTCCTACTATAGAATCTCGCGTAAATCATATAACGATGCCGAATAGTTTTGTAATTATCTACGAAAATCCTAAGTAATGCACCGGTTTTTTTGCATTTTTGTTAAGTCACATTAAGTAATTTCTAGCATTGTTGATGACTTGTTGATAGTTTAATTAGATGATGATAAACTGTTTAATAAATTATTAATTAAAGAATTACTTAATGCACTAGAAAAAATTAGGAATTTACCTGCGTCATTGAAGTGATAACAAAATGGATGCTAAAATAAATTAAAGTACGCTGAAATTGTAAGTAAATACGCAATAAATATTTATCGGGATTTAATGTGTTTGCCTATCAATTTCGCACTCAAATTTATGTAAAAGTGATAAGTCAGATAAACATCTCAAATGTGAAGCACATCAAGTTGCAGCACATAAAGTAACATTAAATAGGAAATTTGTATCAAAATTTGATTATTTTTTAAATGCTTGTTATAATTTAAGTCACGGCCCACCTGATAATGTGATTAATTATTACCTAATCATACGTTGAAATGTACAACGTGTCAGGTCGCTCCAAGATTAATCAGCTAAAGTAGATTAATTTCATATTTTCTAAATTTGTCTAAATATTTTACTCAATTGAAACATTTAAGTGGCTTAATGTATTTAACTTACATTGAAATCTGTTCAATTGATAAGTTGTAAGTAAGGAGAAAAAAAACTCGACTGTAAGACTGTTTTACTTTTGTGAGTTAATTGACTTAAGGCTGTTTGTTGGAAAGTTACTTAATTAAAATCATCAAATTTATATATATCGTCTTTAATTTTGATTTTTAACTCGTTGATTTTTAATTTGAAACGTGTTATGCAATTCGATTGTTTTTAGAAGAATTAAGTCACTTTATACCTGAAAGTGACTTAACTTTCAAAATTCTTCAATAAATGAAGTAAAAGTTAATTTTTAGTAAATTAATATTATTATTACCATTGCAGGAATTGACTTATGCCCGGATGTAATACTGACTTAACTTAATCAGTTCCAAATTTCCAATCCAAAACAGGATAGTTTAA
>JAODGC010000007.1:6378979-6404531 GCA_027574925.1 Ecitoglossa quadriceps
AATTGACTTATGCCCGGATGTAATACTGACTTAACTTAATCAGTTCCAAATTTCCAATCCAAAACAGGATAGTTTAATGTTAATTTGTACTTTTAGTAAAAGATACAATAGTTGTATATAATTGCATACAATATTTGACTTAAGTATATTTGTGTAAAACTGTTATTTTATTTTACTAAAAAAGTAAGGCAATTTGTACCAGATACTGACTTAATTTTTAAAAATTCATTATTTAGACTTAAAAATTAATTTTTAGCAAAATCAAAGCAAATATAAATAAATATACAATTATTGGTATTAATTTAATTAATTGAGTTAAGCCTAGTTAGATATGACACTGAATTAACTTGCTCAATTCAAAATTTCTAATTCGAAACACAATAGTTTAATATTAACTTGTGTCTGTAGTTGTATCTAATTGCACACAATATTTGACTTAAGTATCCTTGTGCATTAGCTATTAGTAGTGTAGTTTAAAATGTGTTCATCAAGTAGTAAGGAACTGGAATTTCCATTCTATATAACTTTGAACTATTTTGCAATTTTTTTAGTCTGACTGACTTAAGTCAATAAAACCATGATTCACCCTAAACACTTCAGTCTAGAATATAGCATAATTTAGTATAATATGATATACGTTTAGAGTCAATTATACAAAATGCTACGCCTTAAAAGTACTTAAGTCATTTTCGACCAGCAAAGTAATAAAGTGTTGTAAACTTACTGTATGCACACAAGTTGACGGTATTAATAAGAAAGTTGCACTTGTCGTGAAAACTGCTATAGTCATCGGCCATGCTGCCGGTGACATGATTATTGTTCTGATGCGAATGCGCGGCGGCAAAAGCGTGCTCGTAGAAGAGTAGCGGCGAGCGCTGCGCGTCGTTGCTGAGTAAAGACGTGGTGATCATCTCGCCGCCTTCGCGAGATACTAGCAAACACACACTCTCAATGTCTATTTACTTAAGCACCACGACATTCACAGGTGCACTTGACGATGTGCTCAATCGCCGATCACGCACGCTGTTTACGTCTTCCTATGTAATGCGCAGGTTGCACCGATAAGATAATTTCTCAGCTCGTAAAATTAATATTGATTTGGTGTTGGAACTTATTAGATGTGAGTGACTAGGCGTTTAAATTAGGTCATACTAAATCCAAAAGATGAGACACTGGCGGATGATGATGTAAATGAGTGCACTCGCGATTAAAACTGGGATGAAGACACAGAAGTAATTGATTGACATGATCTCCTCAAGAGTTACGTTGTGGGTATTTTTCACGGAGAATGTAAGTAAATTTGGGAGCTCAGCGATGTTGAATGCTCGTGCGTCGAACGCGAACTGATCGAATCGTGCCGGTAGGGTGGTCAGTGGTCAACATTTGATATACTCCTTAATGTATTCACCCCATCCACAGCCGTCTATAACACATTCACTTCTTTCTCCGTTTCGCTAGCTAAACACACTCCAACTGGGAGTTCCAATTCAAACCTAGTTTTGACTGTGTCCTTTCACTGTGGATCGCCACACTCAACTAATTCATCACCACTTTCAGAAGGATGGAGGAAACGATCACAGTGCATCCCCTTCCATTTTTTGGTTTTTTTTTAACCAGGTATTCATCAGGTAAAAAAACAACCCTCACATGCAGGTATCACATGTATATAAGGGGTAGCAGAATGGTAAGCTACATGACACGAAAGCAATTTTTTTCTTCTCTTCTTTCCTTGGACTCGTTTAAAGAATTAAGCTTTTTTGGGAGTTTTGCGCGAAAAATTCGTTTTTTGCTGAGAAAGAAATTCCAGAAATCGTGAGAAACTATTCCTCCCCTAAGTTCAAGGCCGATAGCAACGTATTTTATTCAGAAGGATTATCGAACAGAATGTGAATTAAAATTACGGGGCTTTTAATGCCCAACTAGACGTTCGGATTCTTACTTTGTTAATATAAAATCCTCTTTACGTAGAAGTATCCAACAATCCACGTGTATGGCGTGGCAAATAATCATTAAAGCAAGCCAGCAATGGAATTTAACATTATTATACATTTGTCATTAATTTTTACGATTTTCCTCAATTTCTTTCTTACTTTACCTTGATTTCACACGTTCAGCTCAAAACGTAGATAAGCAGCCCATAATTTCATTAGTAAGTTGCGCCTGCGCATTCTATGCAAAACATAAAAAATAGATCAACAATATTCCAATTCTAATTAAATGAGGCTTCCACTAATAGAGCTAGAAATTAATTAACATATATCTATAGTTTTTGCAGATTGAATCTAAATTAAGTCAGTTGGTGCATTGTGCGAATGTCTATGAATTAATTCGTTAATTAAGTGCATTCACGCGACTGGCCGATGGTATTAATTAAGTGATGTGCGTGTTTAGGCGTCCAAGCACTGCTTATGCTAATTGCCTTATTTTCCCGGATCGTCTGCTGTTGAATTCGGTGGTTTCTGCTCACACATGCAAGAAGGTGCAAGTCATAATAACATGATTACGCTTGGATGGCCAGAGCGGGCGATAATTAATATGCGCCCAAATCATTTGCATATTGCTTAACAGCCAGAATTAAGTCAAGTGATAGTCTGATGAATGTATTTATCATGCTGACAGAAAACGAAACGTAAGCAATCTGAAAATGTTAAATTTACTAATTCATTACTTAAGTCATTAAAAAATGTCCATAGTTGCCACTTAGATTTATAATATTTGAGCAGTTTACAAAATGTGTTATAAAATTTGTATTTAGTTTGCTTTTAATTAAGTCGAGTTAATTTTTGCGACACATGAAATTTGATAGTAACTGACTTAAGTCTATTTGAGCGTAAGTCTAAATAAAGTAGAGATTGAAGGAAACTAAAAATTAAGAGAACAATCAATTTTACAAAGGTAGTTATCATTCATATAGAGAGAATTTGACGTGCTCATAATTTTGTAATTGACTTAAGTCAATTTGAACATTAAATTGAGTTAACTTTGAAAATAATTATTCAATGAGCTAAAACCTTCATTTTTACTAAAATCCAAGTAGAGATAAACAATATACCAATTTGGCATTAATTGACTTAACTCATTTGGAGTATAATACTTTATTTAAGTTACAGAACCAAAAATTTGCTACGAAAATAATATTCCAATGGCAATTTCAACTTAAACAAAAATAACTCTTGTTGGTATGTAATTAATTTATGTGACTTAATGTTTGTAAAAATATGACTTAACTAAATGAAATCTAAAAATTTGTAAACCCTTAAAAATAAAACTAAAACCACATTGTGTTAACTTAATGCCTTTCAATTTATCATAATGTTTTCTTACTTTATTAATTGAATTACTTTTAGAAATTGACTTAAGTTGATTTGAAAATTAAATTGAGTTAACTTTGAACATAATTAATCAATGAATCAAAACTTTAAATTTTACCAAGCAGCGAAGTAGAGATAAACAATAAATCAATTTTGCAATAATTGACTTAAGTCTATTGGGGTATTGATCTCAATCAAGTTACAAAACTAAAAATTCACTAAGAAAATAATTTTTCAATTGTAATTTAAATCTTGAAGCAAATATTTGTTTTCAATGTGCCTTCGTTAATGTTACTGAGTTAAGTCTTTGCATTCAAATATATGACTTAATCAAACTAAGTCTAAAAATTTGTTAACTTAGAAAAAAAATTTTTTGTTTTTTTGTTTTATTAATTAAATCGCGTTGAGAAAATATTGTATATTTTGGAGTTTAATTGAATTTTCTTCTTGTTTCTGAATTTGTTAGTAGTATGTCTTTATATCCACAATTGTAAATGGCATTTTGAATTAACATAATACACATTCCGCATTTCGCTCACTTTGTCTTCTCGAAGTTTGCGACTGCATAAGAAAGTATTATCCAAACAATGCGTTCCGAAATGTTGGTAGTAATCGAATGCCCATTGGAGCGATTGCGAGCTTTTTTCAGCTCGCGTGTTTTTTCAGCGCAGTCCAAGGGGTTGGACGCCCTTAGCATTTAAAGTGATTTTAAATCAAATCATTTACATTTTCAAAAGCCGAAGCCGAGATAAAACGCACTCGGCAAAGGCAAAAGACGCGCAAATGTAAATATATAAATGTAAAGACGAGTGCCTTTCATCTAGATATTGTCAGCTCGTCTCTTCTTCCCACCACAAAGTACAAACTCCTGTTTCATTCATCAGCTGAGAACATTTATCGATTCATCAATGCAGCACATCTCCTTTGACCATCTTTTTCAACTTGCTTTTCTTCTAGTCCACGCAATGGATGAAGATTAATTTATTATTTATTAAGTGGGGGTAATTTTTCAATTTCTGCCTTTTCAGGCGAAATTTTTGATGCAGACATAAATTCCTGCTTGCAGTGTCCCTCTGGTTAATATTGATATCCGGGTGGGAATTTATCGTCGACCAGCCGGAGCGACATTTCAATATATGTTTTATCGAATGCGCGACCTGCTATGACCGTATATCAAGAGGGACCATCATGGCAAGGTGCTGCCCGCCGGTCATTTGCGCCGAAAGTCGCCTGGTGCTCCCCTAAGGCGCGAAGGGTAATATATGAGATATTCTCCAGCAACACCGTATGGTGCACACTCATACGGGTTATAGGGAAATGTAGCAGGATTTCAAAGCAAAATAGGGGATGTTAACATGGAGGAAAACATTCATTTACCAGAGATGTGAGTTGAAACAGGAACAAGAGATATTTACAAATTTTGTTCATTTTTTTCATCAATTCTTATCCGTGTTTGTTGCAATTGAGTTTTTCGTTAACATTCAGAGAAAAATATCCTGTTAAAATTGCAAATCAGGCAGCTTCTGTACTAATGTTATAATTGCCTTAAGTTAAGTCACATTGACAAAAGTAAAAAATCTATTAAATCCATTAGCATACAAGTAAGGTTTTGAAATACTGAATTCTGATTCTTATTTGGTAGTTGACTTAATAAACTTGTAAAAAACAATGAACTGTCTTAAGTCATAAACCCAATAAATGTTTGTAAATTACCCAATCATAGTATGAAAATTTATATAATATTTAAAAAATAACTTATGTTTATATTACCAAATATTTTAATAGATTTTATTCCAAAATTACACTTAGCAATTGACTTAAGTCAAATTCACTTGAATTACAAGTTTCACTTAAATCTCCTAGAACAATGTTAGGCTTGCAAAATATTGAATATTAACGAAAATTATGCAAGTGACTTAAGTTGAGTCATTTTTGAAAGTCAACAATTGCAATTAAATAAATTTTTGGTCCATAGTTTTTAATTAATACTAAACGAGTGTTGATGAATCAATTAAATCAATTCTTTGTGTATATCTTATAGTCGATCAAGAAAATTCTCTTAACTTACTTAATCATAGGGTGAAAACTTAAGTAATATTCTCTTCTCATCCCATAAAAAAATTATTTTCTTTTTTTTTCCAAACAATCTTAATTAAACTTCCTTGCTCGTATCCCATTGTTGCTTTAATTTCAATTTCATCCCTCCGCCCTTCTTCCCGTAATAATAACTTAATAACTGTCAATTTATCAAAAAGACATTAAAGCTTTCACATAAAACCGGTAAAATGAAACGAAACTTTGAAAACATTAATTAATTTCATTAGCAAACTTTGCGCGCGCCAATAACACCCGACATTATTTACAACCCCTATATAATCGCAAAAAGCACGTCGTATTAAATTACAAAAATTGTAAGTTTTGACATGAGAAATGGCCAAAATGGATTGTTGATATTATCCTGATGAATTAAATCAACATATTCTCACCAACAATATTTGGTTGAAATTAATATTAAGATATTATCAATAATTGATAATAAATAATAACAAGGTAATAAGACACATTGAACAGACAAATACAACAGAACTAAAATATTCCAATAACGTGATTATTGATTGATTAATCTGTTAATTTCCAACGAGATATGACTTTTGTTATATACAACGTAATTCTAGGAAAATAGTGCAAACAAATAGTAGACATTCCTCTCACTACATTGCTTATCAATTTTTAATTATACTATTTAGTTTATCGATAGTAGTTCAGAGCACACATATTATTACAATCTAGGTAAGGTTTGGGTAAAAAACATGGCGCCAATTGCATTGAGCTGTACTTTTCCAAGGTGATTTGATAAACAAATTCCGAATGTAAACTTTACAAGGAAGATTCTATCTATTTAATTAAGATTATATTTATGTCACATCAGGCACATTTTTCAAATGGGCTTAAGTCAATTATTATAATAAAATTAAGTTTAGTTGTATTTAATCAATTTTTTACATTACAACAAAAGATGATAAATAATTTGATTATAAGATTAGGTTATAATAGACTTAAGTAATCAGTAGTAAAATTTAAAACGTATAGATTTTAATAAAAGTAACAGGCTGATTGGTAAGAATTGTATTTTAAAGGAAATGTTCCAACTGACTTAAGTTAAGTCAATTTGGTAAGTCAGTTATTGTGTTGGTCGATTGAATTTAAGTAGTTAATTTGCATATAGAAACAAGTGTTGAGGAATAATGTTGAACTACACTTTAAAATAATCAATAGAAAATTGCAAGTTTTAAGATGATGGTTTGACTTAAATTGAGTAGAAATAAAATAAGTCAGTTTATTGAATGAAATGTAATAGAACACACATAGAATTAACGAAAAATGTTATTTTAAGTTGTGGAAGTATTTGACTTAACTTAAGTCAATTGCATAGAAAAATATTCGAATTCACTTTGTTTCTGTTGTGTTCCAAAATGTCACTAAGCAGTATTAGTATTTTGATAAGTAAATTCCAAATGTAAGTTTAAAAAAAATTTGTATTTAATTAGGATTATATTTATTTTATATGGGGCACATTTTTGTCATTGGCTTAAGCTTAGTCAATTAGCGTAAAGAAATGATAATTAATTTAATAAAATTCAACTAAAATATAATTGGACACATTTATATAGTTAGGTTATAATAGACATAAGTAATTATTCTTTAAATCAAAAAGGTCATTAAAATCGGAATTGATTTGAGTCTCATGAAAATGAAAGGATAATAAATAAAAATTAAATTTAAAAGTAAATTTTTCAATTGACTTAAGTCAAGTCAATTTGATAAGTTAATTATTGCGTTGGAATTAATAATTAATTATATACAAATAGTTAATTTAAAATTAAAAACAAATGTTACAAAACATTTTTGCAGAAGTTTAAAATAACTAAATAAAAAATTGTAGCTTTCAAAGTGATAGACTTAAATGACTTAAATTGAGTCAAAATATTATAAGTCAGCAAATTGAATGAAATGTAATAGAATACAAATAAAATTAGTGAAAAATGAAATTTTAGATTATGGAATTAATTGACTTAACTTAAGTCAATTGGACTGAGAAATATTAGAATGTGACTAAGCAGTAATTTTTCGAGGTATTCAAATTCATAAAGGCAATTTGTAAAGTAAACGTAGTAAAAACCAATCTATCACATTATGGATAAATAAATTCATCAATAAAATCAATGAATACTACTTTGAATTAAATCATTGAATTAATTATTGCAATAATTACTTATGAGGAATTCGATCATCTCCAAGCTGAGATAAGATGCATCTGTGCATAACACACAAATATTATCCATATCTTAAGTGGCTGCATTATTTATTTAGAATCATGCCACATCGCATATTGTACATATTTTAAGTCTATTCGCATTGATGTCTTGCCATCGTGGCGTGGAGTAAGAAGCCGGTAAATAACTATTTCTTATGCTGTATCATTACTACCTCCCAAGTAGGATTAATATATCACTGATTAACAAGCAACTCGTTTAAATAACAGTGGATGGAGTAACTTTGTATTTGTATTCATGAGTGACACATTTTGAAAGTTGATCGGATTGTGCAATGATTTACCTACTTGCCGAGGAGAGTGTCAACAGTTGATATTTACATATGATCTCTATTACACACCTTTTCCTCCATGTTGGTAAGGTGATAATGATAAAATGTCAGATGATTAGTATTTTCTCGAGTGATGCAATAAAGAAGGCAAATAAGTTGGAATGCATTGAAATATTTCACGTGTGATAAAAATTCGAGGAGTGGGGGTTATAAGTTGGCACAAGGTGCGAACAAATCATTGACCGTATAGCATTTAAATTTATTCAAAGTGAGCTTTTAAGCACACGTTTCGGAAACGTGTAATTTTCCACTTACTGTGATTAGCATAGGAGGAAAGCACCTGTTGTGTGCACTGCCGACTGCTTTTTATTATTCCACTTTGGTCGTGTGCCAACAAGGAAGCACAGCGGATTACATGCAATCAAATGAAGTTGTTGTACTGAGAATTGCTTAGTATTTGAGTTGATGTCTACAAATAGATTAGTAGCATTCAAATTTCACATTTCAGCTTGTGCTGTAAATGACTTAAGTTAAGGCATATTTACTTAACCTGTTATTTTCATGCAAATCGCAAGAGCACATGAAGAGGAGATGTCAGGATTTGAGAGTGATGTTATTATTGATTCAACTTAAGTCATTTGACTTAAGTCATTTTATTAAGTGTATCATTAATATGAAATAGAATTCATCCAGAAAATGCAATTGGAATCATTTTTTAATTTAAGTTATAATAGACTTAAGTAATCAACAGTAAAAATTAAATTTTCACTAAAATCAAAATTTTGAAAGAACAAGATTTTAAGAGAATCAAACTAAGTCAGTTTCGTAAGTAGTAGTTATTACTTTACATTTAATATTAGTAGACAATTAGCATGTAGGAATTGATTAGTAACAATATTATAATAAATAATTTAGTAATTTTCAAAATTGGCACCCCTAAACTCAGTTTGACTTAATTTTTTTATTTTTTGATTTAAGTCAATTTACTGTTATGAAAAGCTATTTTATTGGAAAATAAACTTTGTTCTTGAATTTTAAAAAATGTACTTTAATGCTGAGTGCAGTAATTTAGAAAAAGTACATATCCTTTTAAACCATCATTTTCAAATACTTTGAAAGCTATTTGAAAGTTGGCAAAGTGTCACTTTGAAAGGTGTTAACTGTCTCACGTTTCGCAGGATAATCCGTCAGCGATGCGCCATAGCGCGTGTCCCTCTCGGACACGTCAAGTGCTCCCTAAACGCGCATATACTTTAAATTCCCACGGGACCCTCCAGCCACACGCACGTCGTTTATCGGTGCGCGTCGACGACCCTAATTTACATCCTTTTATATCCCGTAAATGCACTCGCCGGACTGAATCGAAAAGCGATGACCGGACATAGTTCCTGCTCACCAAAAACACATTTGAACCGAAGCAAAAAAAGGAAATGCCTGCAAAGTCACCCCTGCAAATAATATTCATCGAGTAGCTGCATATTTGTATTTAAAGTGAATACATCAACAATATGGTTTTTATTGCATCTTACTAGATGGATAGAGATCGAACGTAAGGAATAAAAATGTTATTAACGCAGTAACATAAAATATATGATATAGCACTGGGAGATAGTTTGTATCCAAGGGTGTAAAAATGTGATAAGTGACGTTAACGAGAATCAGGGTGAACGGGGTGAGTCAGCGAATACTGATGCTGATCGAAGTCGCGTTAATAATCTGTCAGCGCCCACAATAGAGCCCATAACAATGATGCTGGACTAGACTGGACTCTTCAATTTTTTGGGGATGGGGTAGATGCACAACGCCTTAGCGAAATGATAAATTGACTTGGTTGTCTATTTTTTTCTAATTTTAGCAATTTTCCAATCACATCAATCATAACTTTCCATGGCTTACAATTGATACCCTTTTATGCTACCATCCCTGTTATCAATATCACCCCCCTTAGGTAAAATTACATTGTCAACTTACTTGGTGATAATCCCAGTCGTGCATGTAATGCTAATTTGGACTCTTCCGCAGATGGCAGTTGCATATCCTGACGCCAGTTGACATCTGGTTCTGTTAACCATAATTTTCCTGTGAAAATTGAAAAACAAATACACTACTATTACAAAATTGTCCTAATTACTATTTTGCTACAAGAATAAAAACACTAAAATAGTGTATGAGGAAATAAGTTGTTTTCCAATGAAATGCAAAGTTTTCCTCAGTGGAAAATGAAGGAAATGGCTGGGAGAACTTTGTGGACTCCATGATGCTAATCAATAGTCTCCAAGTTGGAGCAGAGAGTGGGGCTTTGTTTCTCCTCCTCATTCCGCTTTCATTCATTTCATGCGAAAATAGTGGGTGAAAATCGAAGGCGCACGTCGTGCATCAACCGGGAAACTTCCCGGAGTAATAGAAGTAATAGGATTAAGTGTGAGGGGGGACATTTAAATCGACGGTGAAAATGGACGTGCTATTAGGCACAACGTTTGAGGCAATATTAAGAATTTTTTTCGTGTACAAATTAATATTTGGAATTGGGGCTGATTTTAAAATGGTAATAAAGTTGACTTAATTTAAGTAATATTAATTGGGGTTTTAAAAAATATTAAAAACCATGCGAATATAACCAAGATTTATCAAAATAAACAAAAAAATTGAGACTGACTTAAATTAAGTAAAATCATCATAAATTACCAAAATTTTTGCTTTCAAAAGCATGTTAAAATTATTTTCAAAAAAATTTACTAAACTTGATAGTACATACTAAAATATTAGTTGGTTTCATTTTATAATTGAGTTTTACGCAAAAAAATTGTTTTACTCTGAGGTATTGGTGTAATTGACTTAAGTTAAGTCAGTTTGATAAATGAAAGGTCTTACTAAAAAATACATTTTAAAAAATGTTTAAATTTAATTGAATAAATATATGGCACATTTGCCACAAATTTTTGTGTTACAAAGTGACTTAAGTAAAGCTATATAATTTTACTTACGCCTATTTGTAGTAGAAGTAAATTTGAAAAAATTCTAAGATTTTAATTTACTTTATTGGACTTGCACGAAATTGAGTCTGATAAATTAAAATTGTTGTTTTAAATTGACTTAAGTGCAATGACCCGGAACACCAAAAAAATAATATTTTATTAATCACGCATGTAATAGATTGGTTTATTAAAATATAAATTGTGGTTAAAATGTTTTGAAAGACGATAAGATTCGTGCACGTAATTCACTTTTTGACTACTTAAGTCACTACCACGTAGTTTGCACCAAGGTCGCACGATATTCCCAGCATGCAACTGGACCAGCTATTCCAGCACTAAGAGAATTGTCTTTTTTTCCATCCCACATGGACTTTTTCTTTCAATTTTATAAATTTCAGGTTTCAAATATGCTTCATAATGCACCGAATGAAATGACAAAGTCCCTAATTGTTTCACCGAATGACCAACAGGCCGAAAATAACATGATGGCGCCACGGGTTCCCATCAACGCATCGTAGCACAATCTTAAAAAGCATCTTATTAAATAACACGTCTGCGTCTGTTGGCTCTCAGGAAAATGAACTAAATCCTGCTAGAAACGCGTAAAAACCTCAAACGTGCATTGAAAATTCCACTTTTGCTTGTTGAAATGTGGAAATCAATTTCGTGTTAACGCTGGTCGATAACCAGCACTCTGCCTTTGGTGGTGGCGGTCGACGGCGGTCGAGTCCATTGTGCGTCCAGCATTTTGTGATTTAAAGCGGAGATAAAAAGCGAGTTAAATAAAAGTGAAATGGGGGTTACGTATAAATGCGTCCGCTGGCAGGCACACACAAAGGTGAATGATTCCAGGCGCTTTCGACCCCGGGCTAATCGCGAACGCACCCGCCGCCTCCATCACCGCCCCAACAAAGACGCGTGTAGTACGTAGATTCCTTTTGAAGATTCGCCCAATTCGATTGCAGACCTAAGTAAATTGCAGTCGCTTTCATTGCGGCGCCATCACAAAACTACCCCTTCAGAATACATTTTCTACTTTACCAAGAAATATTCGCTATATTTATA
Organism: Ecitoglossa quadriceps; assembly: GCA_027574925.1. Classification (NCBI taxonomy): domain Eukaryota; kingdom Metazoa; phylum Arthropoda; class Insecta; order Coleoptera; family Staphylinidae; genus Ecitoglossa; species Ecitoglossa quadriceps. The sequence goes on from JAODGC010000007.1 coordinate 6,390,936, forward strand.
TTTACGAAATTGATAAAATACGTAAGCAAATATTTATGCTGCTGATTATATCTGTGTAATCTACTCATTCGTTCTTGTTGAAAACGAGCCTTTTATTCCCGCAGCTTGAATCAGAGATGAACGTAAAAGTAAAGAAGGAAAACTTTTGCCCTTTATTTGCGAGAGAACAAGTAGAAAATGCTTTGCTATCCCTAGCATGGCTGGTAGGCAGGAAGTGCGCTTTTGTGCTTGCCGCCCGCGGTGGAAAACAAAATCAAGTTACGATTCAATATTTACATCCGAAATTTGTCACATTACTTCTTGTTTCTATTCGCATCATATTTATTTATTAAATTTCCACTCTCTTCGCTGTGCCGTCGAGTATCGGAGGTGATAAAGAGCCGACGTTGGAGGCGGCACACGGCGCGCGCGCGCACGCGTTTTACATAATATCGATATATGGGACGGGTTATAACCGCTCCCGGATGCGCATGCGCTTGCCAAGGCATCGACGTGAAAATGCCACCCTCATCTGCATACACCCTGCGAAAAGAGGTGGCGACCAATCACAGCCAAGTATTGCATGTGCCATAAAATGAATATCAAGTATGTAAGTATGTAGGTATGTAAATCACCCTTTTTTTTTTTTTAAAACAACCCCCTTTTTTTAAACGATATTATTATTGAAGACCAATCGGAGTTAAACGCAAAATGTAACTATTATAAGGTTGAAGGTTAGACATGATAATAATTTCTATGATTGATTAATAGATAGTTAGGATTGGTTCCAATCACATTTTTAAATCAATGCAAAACGCAGCTTTTGTAAATCAAGCCCTAAATCAGAAAAATACGTTGGCGTTATGTTGAAGAGCCGACGTTTGCGAAACATGTGGTACTATTGCCATTGTCTGCGAGCACACGCCTGCCTTCAGGTAGTGCACCCTTAACTGCAACCCTTGAAACGTACAGCGTGCGCAAGCAAACACGCCAACCCTCTGCCACATGAAAATTACCGGCGTCTGATGCTGGAATCGAGTTTAGAATGTCCGAATTTCTGCCATTGGCAAATATAACTACCCCTTATCCATCCAACTACTCCAACCTACACACCTAGACCAGGAGTTTTTGTTGCTGGAGCTGAAGTTTGGAGGAAGTAAAAAAGTGAAACTGAATGAAAGAGTGTAACATATTTCTGCATGTGCCATTTGGCTGCATTGGTTTCGGTTTCGTTAGAAGCGTGACGCGGATACCTTCGCTTGTGTCAGCTGCTAACCGCCATTAGTGCCTTTGGGCTTGACATGCGCCATTGTTCAATTTTGCGGGCTAACAGATTAAAAAACGCAGTTGTTGGTTATGATAGTGTTGCCAATAGGTAACAGTCATGGTTATAGTCAGTATGAGAAAAAAAAACGTCCAGCTATAATAAAGGGTATTTTATAACGATTCAGACATGGCTTAAGACGAAACTTAAGACATTTATACAGATGCAAAGTAAAAAAAGACTAAGCCAAAAGAAACACATTTCTATATTTGTACAATTCATATCCGACGATGAATGTTTTCAATTGAAAAAACCTTCCTTCACATGGTTAAAAGTGACAAACATAACCAGTTTTCAATATTGCACCACTTCATTTTACATATTTCATCCCCTATTTTATTCCTACCATTGGAGTGCATTGTCGTCTGTTGCTTTGTGCACTTATTTACATGTGGCGACGTGTGCGCAAGCACGAGTGTAATAAAAAAAGCCTACAACCCTTACAGGCTAAAGGAAGAAAGGGTGCAGCGCGTGCACCCTTTTTGTAACAACATATGCACGACGCACGCCAGACTCGTGCTTTGCTCGGAGCATTCGTTATTGGATTACGCATACATTTCCTCCAATCACATCCGAGCATAACATCGCCAACCGACTGGTTGACGCCGGCGACAAACACGACTTTGATTTACATAAAAAATTTACATGCGTAGAGGTAAGTATATCCAGCCAGAACGGGTTTTACCTGCGAACGAGTTGTTATATCCAGTGTCGCCATCCAATCGGTATTCAAATTTAATCGTGAGGTGGATTAATTGAAATAGTTAGGAAGGAAATAAAATGGAAGCATTCAAAATGTCACTCAGAAAAAGATGCCGACTATTGAAAGCGGAATACAGAAAAGTTGGAGTTTTGTTCAAATAGGGGATTTTGATCAAAAGTTGCTTCATTGGTTTTAACGGAAATCTATTCGGAGATTGTAAAATATTCGTGTGAATTTTTCCAAAAAATTCTAAAGATTGGAAAAAAAATCGGGTATTTTAGTATTACACTTGGCATTTTTACAAGGTTCGCACCTTACTGGGGGTAATAAACAATAGAAATAGACTTCTTTCTGGTGCCCCTAAAAAAACCGGTGGAATAAAAAAAATCTCCGAAAAGAGAGGTAAAAATTGCAAAATTCTGGAAACGGTGACCAAATTCCAATATTCTCATGTTTTGCACCCCACCGCACCCTTTGGAGTGTTTCACCCATAAGCGCATAAAAATGTTGAAATTTTACACTTTCAACCCTAAAGGTAAATTTCCAAAGAAAGGTGTACCTTGGGCTTTCAAAACATATCTAGATAGAAGTTTCCCGCAAATGTCGGAAAAATTAGGGTAAATGTTCAAAATCCCAGAAAACAATAAAAAAACCACCCCAAAAATGTAAAATTTAACAGATGTGTTTTTTTACTGAGATAAAATCAAATAAAACCGTTATAAACTTCGTCATCTCAATTTTCGTCAAAAATTTATCACCTTCTTCATGTTCACATGGAAGATTGTGAAATATACGATGATAATCTGAAACTGGTTGCTAATGATCGCACTTGAGTATCCAATTGACAGGCAGTTAGCGAACGATTAATTACATTAAAATACCCATCGATACTTTTCGTATTCTAATAGAGACAATTAATAACGCCAATGGTTGCACTGCTCAGCGGCGGCGCTCTTTTCAGTTTGATATTAATTAATTGATTGTTGTGCGGCGTGCGCGTTCTCCTTTGCTCTCATAAAACTTTACGACCACAATAAAGCACAGTGTGCATATGTTAAGAGAAAAGCGCGCGCGCGCTTGCCGACAAAGTCTCATCAGAAAGTAAAGCACGACGATTTCACGAGCGCCTGATTAATCATATCGCATGATTCCGTCCAATCTTCCTACATGCTTGCCGAAGCGAATTTATTAACAAAAATGCCCTGGGATTATAAATCTTATCATTAATTAACATACTGGGAAAAGTGGGAGGAAGCGAAATTGTTACATATTGACGCAGAAATTCACTTTGCAAATAGTTGAGCCAACGTGGAGTATTTTGATGTCACTCTCGTTATTGTAGCTCTTCTAGTTTAGGAGTTATTGTGATTTAAATAATGCTATGACGTCAAGATGAACCTTGGAACTCAATGCATATTGGATCTCCTAGTAGAGTACAGAGGGCGCTTGCGTTGCACTAACCTACATCGTAATAGTTAGCACGTCATAGTACATTTTAAACATTAATAAATTGCAAACGGCTGATTCTAAATTAACCTAATTTTAAATCCAGTTTGTTAACACTCTCTTCGTTCTTCCTGCTGCTTGGTACAGCAATGTAATTCCATACCCAATTTAATTTTCTTCCATAGCCTCATTTAATGGGATGAAAGTCGCGATTTCACATTGCCTTGATTGCACCACCGCAATAATTTACCCAACAAGTTAGTTAAGAATAGTTTATTGTTTCGACTCCATCGATTCCTCCTCCGCTTTGAAACAAATAAAAGTCGTGGAAGAAATAAAGCTCGTAATTGAATTGTCTTGTTACGACGACGCAGGATGACCGAAACTCGCACAGCCCTAAATCGCCGCCTCACGCCTAGGTCTATATTTAAACGATGCAGGGATATTCATGGAGGAAATGTTGGAAAAGTTGGATTAAGAGAGTATGCGAGAATCTAGTCTCGAGTGCATATTGTGCGACCCTTGTGCGGATGCATGTGGGTAATTGAATTCCACCCTTATTTTAGCTTTGGGTTGATGATGGTAGGATGAACAAAGATCTGACGGTTTGATTTTCCAGTGTGATTCAGATTTGTTCATTTGTAAATTTGGAGTTAGAAATTAGGTCAGTTTTTTGTCGAAAAAAACTATTAATTATAAATGAAAAGAAAGGAAACGAATAGATTATGAAAGGTACATTTCTGACAGTTGTTTAGAAAAAAATTACGTTCTTTGAAAATCACTAATTTGGGAAGAAAACAGGTAGAATTTCATGAATTTAATTTCACAGTTTGATAATAGAGTATTTATAATGTCTAAATCTTAAATTTCATTCAATTTGCTTGATTGGTTTTGCTCTAGGTATTTTTATAAGTATACCACTTTAATTTTAGCAAGTGGCGACCTCTCACCTGCGCCATTTAAAACAAATAATTGCACATCAACTAATAACGCTACAATGTTGAAATCTTCAAAAAATAATCTTTGAAATTAAACAGGTTGTATAAGGCTATTTAAAAATTTAATAACAAATATGTTACTTAAGTGACTTAACATATATGTTCTCAAATATTTCCCAATCAAATTGTCAGTTAATTCCAGGCAAACACCAATCACAACAAAAAATACATTGTCTGACTTATCAATACTCATTAAGTATCTAAATTCCAAATGTGACTTAAGTCATAAAATTTCAATTTTTCATAAATATCTGACATTTCCGATAAGTTCTTAGATTTACTCGCCAACACCACTATTATTATTTCAAGAATATAATTTTTCATTAAGAAACTTACATTGCTTAACATAAGTAAGTAGTGAGCAAGTTAAGTTCCTTAATCAACAAACAAAAAAAACAAAAGAACCAAATATTTCCTAGACATTTTGATAAATATATACCAAGTTTAATGGTCGAATGTCACGATATGCTATCTAAGAAGAAGTACGAAGAGCAAGTTCAATGAGACTTGAGTGCATCTAAGCTGTACTTAAGCACGCTTCAACAACTTTACTCTCTTTGCATCTAAAGTGGTGAAGATCTAAAGAATCCGCGGAGAATTTTCTCATGCAGATTCATGACGTCATGATTTATTCGCTCTGTCAATGACTTTGATACATGATTGCAGAAGAAACCAATAAGCAATAAAATTACTTTATGCATAAAATGTTCAACGAGTCTAGCATGATATAATTTATCGATTCCAATTAATTCCTATTCGTGTAAATAGACAAAAATGTCGTTTGTAAAAATAATTTAATTTCTTGAAATAGAACGAAATGAATCGAAATAGAATTCAATACAAGATAATTAATTATCCACTGATTCAATGATGGAATGGCATCCGTTTTCCTTTCGTAATTTGCTTGGGTTGCTGCGTGGCTGGTGTGGATTTTTGAGAGATGGCGGCGATGCTGGGTCCCACGGCGAAAATGCGTGGCGCGCCAAAACACGTGTTGTATACGCAGACGATTTTATTACGCTGTCAGCACGGTTGGGGGCGGCTAATCATTATAAAGTCGGCGCGAGCACAAAGCGGCGCCGGGTAAGATAGAGACTTAGGTATTCATACAGAGAGCCTACCGATTTGAATTAATAAAAGCGATCAAAGGATGAACCAGTTGAGCAAATAGAATTGGAAAAATCGATTATACATTGTTACAACAGTTAATAAAACACGTCCTACACATATATGAATTTCTTTAGTTCATACAAAGGGCATTTCTTAAACGTACAAATATGTGGAGAATTTATAGGCACTGTATATTTAGTGTCAATTATAACAATGAGATTTGAACTTAAAGCTAGCTGCTTAAAGTTGAATTAGTTCAATTGAGTGGAAACATAAAGATTTTAGAAAATTGATAATTAGACTTTTTATTGAACGTTATTTTAAAATTGTATTCAATTTGGTTTATTAATTTAGTATTTTTTGTTTTTAATGCTTAGAGTGTAGCTACTGTCTTAATCGAGCGTTGATGTCACTCAATTTTCAAAAATTAATTACAAGCAAACTAAGAGTGGTAAAGCAGTAATATTTGCAGACCATATTCAATTAATGCTGTAGAATTATAAAATAATTTTTAAACAATTTTTTTCCTTTATTTATTACCCTAAAATTAGCCATATTTGAGTATAACCTTAAAATTTGAAATGTATTTTGTGTATTATTCTTTTAAATTGGAATTTATACAAAATTAATATTGCACATTATATTAAATATTATTACTGTCCCTTAAAAAAAACCTCTAGTACTACAATTTGGTCATAAAAAATATTTTAAGTAAAATTCATTAAGCCAAACTTATTTTGGTTAAGTCACTCAATATTCGAAAATTAACTACTGTAATATTAATGGTATTATTACCATTAATGTAATTATTACTATTACTGTGGTTCATTTATTATTAAAAAATAAAGCATATTTGAATAAAATTTGAAAAATTTTTGTTTTCTTTTCTTGCACTTTCCACTTTGTTGTGAATCATATTGGATATTTAGGTGTAACTAAATTAAACATAAATTCCACATTGTATTCAATTCGGTTTAATGTTTTACCACTAAATATTTTTTTATGCTTGGGATGTAGCTACTGTCTTAATCGAGCGTTGACGTCATTAAATTTTTAAAAATTAATTACAAGCAAACTAAGAGTGGTAAAGCAATAATATTTACAGACCATATTCAATTAAAGCTGTAGAATTGTAAAATAATTTTTCAACCATTTTTATACTTTATTTATTACCCCAAAATTAGCAATATTTAAATATAACCTTAAAATTTAAAATATATCTTGTTTATTATGATCTTAAATTGCAGTTTTTACCAAAACAATAGACAACATTCTATTAAATGTTATTATTGTGCCTAAAAAAATATCTAGTAGTATAATTTGGTCATAAAAAATAAATAAACTTTCCTAAGCCAGACTTGTTATAGTTAAGTCACTCAATATTTGAAAATTAACTACTGTAAAATTAATTGTATTATTACTGTAAATGCAATTATTATAATTTATATGCTTTATTTATTATTGCAAAATAAATAATAATTGAATAAAAATTTGAAAAAAAAATGTTTCTTCTTAGCAGTTTGTTGTGAATTATATTGAAGATATCAGTATCAATACAACAAGTACAATTCCTCAATGATATCCCCATCTTTTCGCTAGTAAAACCCATAATTACCCCCGACCATTTTAGCATGCAATTGCATTCCAATTGCGTAAAACAGTATGCATTGTGTCCGTCTGCTCGTCTTCCCGCACGAACATTTATTGGTCAGCTTCAGGCACAATGTAAAAGTATGATTCCATGAATCAAGCAAAGAATAGCCAACGCAGCCAATTGCCGACAATGCGATGGGCATGGCGCACGCGGCGTTTAAATTTTTTTTACTTAGAAATCGTTAAAATAAACATGTGGCTTGGTACGCCATGTTCACCATGTATACTTCTGGCATTGCATTGTACCAAAGTCACAAAGAAGGAAGGACGCACGTCGAAAGAAATGGTAAAATGAGAGAAAATTTAAATTATCCAAGGTGAAAAAAGGCCAAGACAATTTTAAAATTATTAAGCAAGCATAGCAAGCAAGTCGCAGCATAATCATATTCGTCTTCTGAATCACATTATACATTTTATACATTATACATGAATGCATTAAGCATGTGGGCATGTGAGGTAGCTGAGGAAAAAATTAAAGGCGGCAAAAACTAAGCATCATGCAGACGTTAATGTACGCGACAGCAAGAGTCGAAATTGAATCGGACGATGGAAAATGAAGAATGCTTCTGCTTTCGAGGGACGCACAGGACAAAAAGTGGTCACACTTGTTATGCGGCCCTGCGCGGAATTTGTCATAGGTTATTTTCATCAAATTATTATTATTATCTGCTTCCTTTCCAACGAGTAGAGGCACACCAATTTATTGCTGGGTTGCTTCTCAATGCCACTACAAACAAAGACACTCCATTGATTTTGTTTAAATAATATGCAAGCAAAATATTTGGGTACATTGCAAAGTACTAGAAATATTATTCCGGAAATTTCAAATTGATACTTTACGTTAAACCAATGTATGATATATTAAAGTTGGAAGAGAAGAAAATAATTGATAATTTTAATCCGTAATAGCTCCTAACCTATAAGTCTTAGAAGTATCATTAAATTTGCATTCGATAGATAATGCATGAATCTAATTGTTTTATCGTTGATATTATCTCGAAACTTAACAATTTATTTAGAAAAAAAAATTAAACTTACAGCTAATCACATTATTGTTTAAATTACATATTTAATTCAACAAACATTATTTATGCAAATTTGTTTATTTTGTTTTATAGCGGACATTTTACGCTTTTATTTGAGATATATATAACTTAATTACGATAATATTTACTGGATTAAAATTTGATTCAAAAATTAGATTAAACTGATATTTGTAAATATCAGGATTATCACATCTTCTATCCTTTGTAACTATTAAACTATTAAGGTGAAATTTACGATTCAAATGGCATTATATTAGGTATATATTAAACTTAAAATGCCCACTTTTAAATTTTCCAAAAAAAAATTTAAAGTGGTCGAAAAACGATAAAAAACCAAATTTTACTAAAAAGTACACCATCTTTCTATTTTAACAAATAACTATTAATCAAACCATGATAATTTACTTTTTATTGTATCACATTGTAGAAAAATTAGTAAGCTTTCAAAAAATCTACAAAAATTTAAATAACCTAACAAAATATAGATATTAACTTCTCATTTAAAAAAAATGGTGGAGGCGCTTACCATCTTTACACAAAACAAAAAACAATAGTAAGTTAATTAATTTCTCCCTCTTTAATGTATTTCCAAACAAAGAATGAACAATTCACTCTAGAATCGGAAAGCAGAATATAATGTTAATTAACGCGTTCGAAATTTATGTTAAAATCTTACACTAATAAAGTGCTTTCGATGTTAATGAGGTAAATTGGATGTAAATTAACATCAATTTATTAACATTTATTATTAGAAATAATGGCATGTTACAAGCATGCCACACTCATCCGCAACAATGAGATTTTATGCGCAATAAGTTGGATTAAGTCTGCTTGCTTTAGCTCATAACCAAGTGTCTTAAGTCTGTTTTGTTCTCCTACATCAATGTGCTGCATCTTCTGAGAAAAATGCATTATTAATGGCTTCATATCTTTATTATGCATGATTCGTAAGGAAATTGAAGAAATAAAATTATCACTTAATTTACCTTTTAATTTGCTCGCAATGACTTAAGCTATATTTGAGCTTAATTAAAATAGTTGCGCTTTATTTCGAAATGAGCGGAATTAAACAAATAAATTTATTTATAGAATAAGTGTGTGGCTGTTTTTATTAAAGATATTGAATAAAGCAACAAGCCAAATGTGGCTTAAGCACAAATAAACTAGTAAAATTATTTTATTGGCATAATATGCCCAGAACTTATATTCTTCAGTTACAACAAATTGAACAACATTTGCATTTTTTAATGAGATACTTAACTAAGTAGTGAGGTAGTTTTTTAGTCCCTTGCAATTTCCATTCTTGTTCGTAACGCATGACAATTGTAAACATATCTAATTCATATGCTAATTAATAAAGCAAGCGGAGGATGTAATTGCACCAGCTCATGTTTCAATCGCGTATTGCCCATTGGCCTGTACGTTGACGACCTCTTCGTCGACTGATTGGCTAATGCACGTTTATTTGCGCACGCGGCTGTCTACTTAAGTCTCGTCCCTTCGTGCTTCGTTACTTCATTACACCATAATGATTTTAATAATCAAGAGGCATGGACGGATTGCCGAACGTGGGCACGCCTGGTTTCTAATTAAACCAATTCGGAGCACCCAAAGTCACCACTGAGGTGAGCATGACTTAAGTCATCTTGACTTAAGTGAATTTGATGTGAAGTTGTCGAAAGAAATGCAATTCTGGACTGGTTCCAACTATCCCTTCAGTTCAGTTCATGATCAATGCTGGTGTAAATGATTCATGATTTAATTGATTTTATGTCTGGATTTAAGGATAAATTCCCTTTCTAGGTATTCGAAATAGGGATAATAAATAATATCAGTAATATTGGCTGCACGTGAATCAGTCGATCCTGTAGTCTTTAACCGTTGAAGACTTAAGTCTTGGGAGTTGTGACTTAAGAGCCAACGAAACGTGACGACCGCACGGCTTAATTAGGCAGCAAACCTGAAGATAATTATAATCATTTTATTGGATTGCTTGTGCTTGTTGTTTTCGATTTAATTGATTACTTTTACATTCAAACTACGATGAACAAAACATGAACTTGCTGAGTCAGCTTCAGATTGACTTAGGTCTGCTAAAAATAGTCAGTAGCTTTGTTTGGGTATTTAGATTTCGAATGCTTGAAGCAGCTGAGCCAGGAAGCACACCTGCACTAGCCGAATCCGGCTGTAATTAAAACGGATTTTCATGTTTGCGTGAGTTATGCGCGGATGGTCAGACCAAAGGATGTGACATCACATCAAGCTCAAGAGTGATTTCCACACAAGATGTCCTTTACTAGTATACCACGAAAGCCATTTTGCCCTATCGGCCTTGGTTTAATTTCATTTGGAACTTTTTTGTGAGGAATTTTAGGTTAGGATTGGTGGATTGTCGCCTGGGATTAATGTCTCGCATGTTGAGCACAATAGAAATTCGTCATTTTAATTATCACCTGTACCATGTTGTTGTGTTACATAATTAGCTTAATCATTTGCGCATACGCACAACAAGCACTTGCCGTAGCTTGGAAATTCGTTTTTAATTGCGCTCTTCCAGCTTGGACTTCCCCGTACGGATTAAATATTGATATATTCTTGGAATATGCATATGGATATCATCAACGGTCATTGATAATTATTAAACGCGAGGAATATACATAACAAGTCAAGTTAAGCACCCTTATAATTATACTTAACTACTAGTTTATTAGTATCGCTCAGTTGTATCAGAAATCTCAGATAATTGCAATGGTTAGGGGTACGAGTGCAACCACGATATTATTCCAGACAGTGTTGTTCTGACAAGGGGTTGGTGTTTACTGAAATCCTAACCTAGCGGTACTGGACGCTTGCTGTCGAAATAACTGGATGCATTTGAAAGGTAAGCAACATTCCATCGGTTAATATATGCCGGTTTCTTGCGTTTTTCTACCTATGATAAATGCGGTTTTAATTCCCTCCGCCACGGCCTTATTATTCTAATTAAGATGAATTTGCCAGATAACGCCGCCAGGGCGCGCTTCACAGTGATAATTATCTCGCTTGGCGCACATATTCACACATGCGCCAATGCGTATATGACTCAAGTCATATTATAACGACTGATACAAAAGTGCGCTTATGCTAAGCACTAATGTCTTCAACTTGCATTAAAATGGAAATTCGTTCGTTCCTCGCACTGCGCGCGCATTTTGTACTTTTGATGCGAAATGGAATAATAACTGCGCTTTGATTTATCGCAGGTGCTAGTTACGTTTTTATATGCGCCTCAGTGCCAAGAAAGCGTGACTTCAAATACCCATATGTCCGGTTGGTTCACACATATTGCTAATTTTTTTTTTGCAATGGAAAACTAATACAACATGAAATTAATTAAAATAACCAACCACTGCTTACTCAAATTAGTACCAACTTATATTAGCTATTATTTCAATTCTTGGCTTGGTTGAGGTTAGTATTACGAAGCAATATAGACTTAAGTCTGATCTTCCTGTGATTACCGTGTTTTTGACAGTTTTAGGAGTTAGTTTTCTCAAAATTGGACTGGGCATTAAATAAGTACTAATTTGCTTGTATAGCTCATACGCCATCTAGTTTATTTTGGAACAAATTAATTTAAGTATAACAATCTGATCTGCTTAAAATAAATAAGAAATCATGCAGATAAACTATTTCTTTTTAAATTTTTTTCTTGTCTATACGATTCATGTACGAAGACAATTGGTTTGATACTTGGTGTAATATGGGTTGCATAACTCCAACGGTCTACCATCAATTTCTGGACGTGCAGGTGAAACATGCGACGGTTAAGTTAGGTTAGGTTAGGTTCTTATGCAGATAAACTATTTCCTTTTTTAAATTTTTTCTTGTCTATACGATTCATGTACGAAGACAGTTGCTTTGATACTTTGTGTAATATTGGTTGCATAACTCCACATTATTCAAATTCAACCAACATACATATATTTAGTATTATTTAATTGACTTCATATTTGAATTAATGCTTAGAATTAGTATAGATTTATGTCAAGTAAAACTGCTTCCCAGAATTAAATTCCATTTGATGCTTGATATTCATTTCGTATCATTTTCTATCATTACTCATGCACGAAAGTACTCTGATGTGCATCGGCTGAAAAAAAAAGCCAAGATACCGTGAGAATGAACCACACTAGTATAGAAGAAGGTAACACTGAGTCTCGTTGCTCTTTTTTCTTGGTACCCTCCAACGGTCTACCTTCAATTTCTGGACGTGCAGGTGAAACATGCGACGGTTACCTGTTGACCTGTTCGGCGCACTTTTGCGGCCTTGGCTTGTAATTTTTTTTCAGATAGGCCCAGCGTGGAATAGGACAATAAGTAACGGTGACAAATCGTTGGGATCTCTCTACTTCAAGGCTACTACTTAACCTAAACCTACCACAACTTTAATTGGGTAGTAGCTGAAACCAAAACTTTATCTTGACAGGCATCAGAATAAGGGTACCATCAAAGAAGAGAATCATTCGGAAAGTAATTTAATGAATGAATGAATCAAAATTAAGCGGGTCTAAAATTTATTTGAAAGGTGGGAGAATTTTAGTTTTATGGATTGAGGTGTTGGACGTGGTAAAAGTAATTTTTACCGTTTTCGGATTATTTTTTGCTCTACAGAACTAATTCCCAAATTGATAGTGTAATCGACTTATATTACAACGAACGATGATTATTTATTAGTTCTTTAGCAAGAGGATTTCAATTAGTATCAGGTACAGCCATGACCAACACTTGGTCCAGCTTGAATGTGACTATGAATTGATCTTTATAGATTTTGGGTTAATCATTCTTACAAGATACCTTTACTCCAATCCAGAGAATTAGCGCCACCTGTTGTGTCAAAATCTCCTCACATTGACATCTCACTTAGAGTGGCCTATTTGATAGCAGAACTAGGTCACTTGTTGTAAACACATAAATAATTTATTTGAATATGCCATTGATTGAATGCAAAAGTAAGAAAGAAATTTACAGTTGGGAGTTGTAGGAAATGAAATTGACTTAAGTCCAAAAATATCTGAGACAGCCATGATATTTCTATTGTCTGTTTTTCGTTGACAAAGTCAGTTGCTCGATGATAGTTGGTGTACTTAGTGCAATATTGGTTGTATAACTCTACACCTATACCTATACTCCAATCCAGAGAATTAGCGCCATCTGTTATGTCAAATTCTCCTCACATTGACATCTCGCTTAGAGTGGCCCATTTGATAGCAGAACTAGTTCACTTGTTGTAAACACATAAATAATTTATTTGAATATGCCATTGATTGAATGCAAAAGTAAGAAAGAAATTTACAG
>JAODGC010000007.1:6415080-6426970 GCA_027574925.1 Ecitoglossa quadriceps
CACAGTGATACGCTTCGAAAGTAACATACTCACATTAAAAAAATTATTCAATAAATTATCGATTTTATTAATTAAGTAGCTGTAAACTGTCCTAAATAATCTTAACCAAAGAAAGTACATAAAAATTAAGAAAATCAAGGTTATACTTAGATAATTTAACCTAACTCATCACCTAATATTTGCTTAATATGCCACACAAAGCTTTAACTTAGGTCACTTGCGCATGCGCAATTTTAAAAAGGCGGGGCTTAGATACATTGAAGTACAAATAGTTCAAGAGGTATTAGTACGAATAACAAAATTGGAGTTTTATTTTGCTTTAGATAGATAGGCCTAAAGAGTTACACTACGATAAAATTATCACAAGAAAATAATATAACTCACTTAAGTACGTTTTTAAGTTCGAATTTACCGCAGAAGTAAATATATAGTGAATAATAAAAATTAATTTATTGGCGCATGCGCAGCACAAAGAAAACCGACTAAATTATTATTGAAGGTTTTAAAATATCCAGGCAAATTAAAAATGCCAATGGACATCTTTCGCACGTAACTAGCAGTAAAAAAATCTCATATTATTATGTTTGAAATATTGAAATTAATTAAATAACTGTAAGCTGTCTTAAATAATTCGAAGCAAGTCTAATAGAAGAGCGTTATGACAATAAAAGCAATAATCCAGCAGCTTAACCAAATTCATCACCTAATATCCGTCTAGAATGCAAAACAAAGCTCTAGCTGAGGTGTCATTGACGCATGCGCTATATACAAAGGGGCGGAGCACCAGATCAATAACATCGGAATATCTGAAAAACCGTCCAATCAAATTGAAAAATTTCAACGCTATCCTAATCTAATCTTCATTCATCAGCGTTTCATCTACTAAAAATAAATATTCTTCTCGCCCAGTTTTTCTTCTCTTAAGTCACCTCTTCTTGCAATAATTGCTTAATGAAGTTGTAAATAAACTTTGCTTATGTCTTTTGCTCGACAAGGCACCTTGTGCTTAGGTGTATATTATTTCACACCTCTCAACCGAGATTTGTCACACTGCGCATGCAAACATAACAAAAGCTTGGCAACACTAGGCGCATAAATTCGCCGCCACATCAAGCACGCACGTGGTATATGCATATGCGCAGATTAAATTATTCTTATTGCATCCACTGTAGTAAAATCCGCTATGGCTTAATGCGTCAGAATGCAGATGAGATGCTTGATTTTATGATGATTAAAGTTTCAAATCGTTTATTGCTTGCTGTGACTTAAGTGCGAAATGCAAAAAAGTCACTCCGTTATAGAAATCAGCAAGTCGTTTGTTATTTAGCTAATTAGAATTGTTGGGAGTAGTGAAAGGGTTAAAATATACTTGTTTGGCAATTGCGGTAAAGAATTCAAAACCATTATTATTTTGTGGTCTTGCCTGGGTCACAATTGCTTAGAACAGAAGGAGTAATAACGCCCAATGCCCAACATGACCGGTAACAGTAATAAGTCAAATTACAGGTACGACCCGACATGCCGACAAACCGACAAGTGCACCGCGCGCGCAAGACAGTTGATGCAGCTTCCTAGAAATTTATTAAACAATTACAATTTTTGGAGGGCTCCATAATTGGACCGTAACTGAAATTAAAAGCCAGCAACAACAAAACGTCTCTTACTAATTGTACGTGCATCAGTGACCCTGCGTTGATGTGAAATATATTATTCCAAGCAATTCTAGAATCAGATTGAAATTCAGTCAGGTGTTTAATATTCTAGGAACATTTGGGAGATTGAACAAGCATAGCAAGTAGTCGACGCTTAATGAGCATATTATAATGAACCAATTAGATGAATTACATCTATTTCGGGGCTTCGACTTTACTGCGTGAAGAAGTACCGGGGCCAACCCAGCGGTTAATGCGGATATTACCACCACGCTGGGATCTTGTTTTAAAAAAGTCGGGTTTGCATAAAGCTGAGGTAATTATTATAATTGTCATAATTGAATAATTACATAGATTAGGTGGTGTATATTATCTAATTCGGTACTTGGATCAAACAGAAATTTTTGGCACAAAATTAAAAAATAATTGAAAGACCTTACATTTTTAAGCAAGTTAGCGGTTTAGTGTGGAAAACTCAGCACATCTGCCACATAAACTTCTCACTATGAATACCAGGTTTACTACAAGGTAGGAATTGAAAATTTGGTTATTCGCTTGTTTGTTGCTTTGAAAAATTTGAATACCATCCCAAAACCATTAATCTACACACTACAATGTCGGAGATGCAAAAAGCACCTTTGCAAATAGACCTTCTACCTTCCTAGCAGATTCAGAAGAAGTGCGGATAGTGCACAATACCATTTCTAATAGGAAGGTTCTTCACAGGGGGAGTGAATAGAATACCTGTAAAGGTATTTTAACCTCCAGTTATAGATTGCCATGCTTGTAATATGCACATAACCTCTATTATGATCCAAGTTGGGAGGAATCAAATTGATGGTGGAATTATTCAGGAAGTATCCTTCAGTAATATCGCAAGCACCTTACTTATATCAAATTCTTACCATCTCTAAGTGGTCCCGGACTATTTGCCGTTGATCTGGGTGACGAATTCTGCATCCCTCCACCATCTCCACTTGAAATGCTCCCTGGACTATGCGCTGCCAATACTCTACTATGCAAAGTTGGCGATGTCTGAGGTGGAGCCCCAAACTTATTATTATTATGCCCTACACCGCCCGAAGGCGCACTGTTCAAGTACACGCCGTTCGACTGTAATAAGAGCATCTGCTGCTGAGCGGCGGCAAGACTGTTCAAACTCTGCAGCCCACTCAAGCCTCCTATGCTGTTCAATTGTTTCAACTGCGAGGCGACGGTAGCCGCCGCTCCACCTGCCTTCGTTTTAAACTTGGACATGGTAAAATCCAAGGGCTGATCTTTCTCGCCGTGCGTCGGCGGTGGCCGATGATGTGCGGCAAGCACCAGATGCGGGTTGGGCTGCTGTAGCAACATGGGCATATCCTCTAACCCTTCAGGCAGCACCTCTTTGCCCTTGTCCTTTTGCGGCGGCCGCGGCCAGAAGCTATGCGCAAAGAAGTCGATGGTGTTGTTATTCAGCTGGCCCAATTGGGCGCTCTTGATCGACTTGGGCGTCGAGGTGTCCAGGTTATTGTTCATGTGACGATGGGCCGCGGGTGACGTCTCGACCCACCGCCGCACGGTTTCACTTTTGTAATCCGCCAGATTCGCTACTTTGCACCCACTCATATAGACCCGCGCACCGAGCACCGACAATCCAATCACTAGCGGCGGCGGACACCAGGCACATCTATCACCCACGCGATATGTAAACACGCGATGCCACTACTGTCGTCGATGTGGTCAACAAGCGGCCGGTGGACGTGCGTGCACCTCCGCTGCTCGCGCTCTTTTGTTGGAGTAGTGTGAGCAAAAAGCGGCGAGCGGTCGGTCGGTGAGGACCCGGCCGGAGGAGGCAGGATGCGACCACCACGCCACGCACCCGGAGTATTCACATTCACACTGCACACACTCGTTCTCGCTCTGTTCTGCCTCCTTCCTTGCTGCTTTGGGCTGGTGCACTTCTTGCACCTAACGCTCTCTTCGTCACACCTGCCATGGCGTAGGCGCTGCTCCTTGATGCTGGAGAGTCGTGAAATAGTGGGGGCCTTCGACTCCGGTATCTGCTCCGGGTGGGGGCCTCATGTCTCCGCCAATCGCAGCGGCCGATATACAATAGTACATAAATTGTATGGATTATTTATTTATTCCTATATGTTATGTATTTATGAATATATATGCGTTGCGACGCAAGATGGGAAATCTTGCAAACTTTTCACCTCAAAGGGGCTTTTGACTATGATGCTCTATAGCTATATCAAATATTGATTGAAAATTCAGCAAGGACCACAAATAGCAAATAAAACCACAAAAATTAGTATCAAAAATTACTTACCGCCACTTACTCTTTTACTTGACTTTGGTTGCAATAGACTTAACTACAATATTCGAAAATTCAATTTTCATACAATCCGAGTTTTTTTTTCAAATAGACCAATTTGACCTTAGCTGACCAATAGCTTCTTACTACATTTGTTAATTGTGCATTAATTTCATTATGGCTATATCTGCGTTTGCCATCATAATTACACTTAAGTACCCATCTTTTTCACATTAGTATATTTTACTACTTAATAAATTTTGAATTATTATATTTATGCATATTACTTATTGTGACTGCTCTAGAAATTCCCAGAACCTTAAAATTACCATACTCAATTCCTGCCATATTTTTTATGTGACTTAAGTACATTTTTTAAAGTCAATAAAATATTGGCGACTTAATAAACATGCCGATTTGCAAAAAAATAAATTATGCGCTAACCTCTCGGCTTTTGGCAATAGCACCCACCCAATCCCAAAATGATCATAAAAGCTACCCTAAATCTTAACTACCTGAGGTCATTGTAAACATCAGTGCAGAAATAGAATGGAATATAATTGGCTAGAAAATTAATTTCAATATTAACTGCCTAAATATTTCTACTTTCATTTTAAATATTTTTGTTAGGTTATGATTTGTGTTTGATTATCCTCATCGTAACTTTAGGCATTGTGTTATTTGCACAGCAAGAAGCTAGTAGTAAAACCACCCCCATTGTTCCACAACATCCGCATTGCAGAATCCGGCTGCCAAAACATGTAAAATATGAATGCAACGATCATAAAAATTATTATCATATAAATATTTTTGTAACTGACCAGCAGTGGAGCGGTAGTATGCATTATATGATACTACTCGACAATACTAATATCATATATAATTTTTCTTGACTTACAACACCAATTTCATATCGTACCAATTAATTTCACAATTGAAACAATACAATTAGGTAATTTTAGCAATCCAATATCACATTTCATCAAAGAGATCATTTACTTTGGAATAAAACTCCCCTAAAAGTGCCTTGGAAAGAATAGATTCTCTATTGGGATTTCTATTTGTTCTTTACCTATTCCATCTTGTGTTTCGCATTTGCTTTGCATGCTGCTACCCTTAAGTATGGTGTTGTGTTCTTTGCGTTTTTCCCAGGAAACGGAATTTTTCATAAAAAAAAAAACCGATTGAGGGTTCTTACCTTCTTATAATGTACATTCTCTCACTCTTTCTATTTCTTGTACTTCTTCAGTTGTCCTTCGATGTGGAAGAATTGCACCTTGCCGACCTACATTTTTCCCTAAAAAAGCGAATTTTATTATTCACGCATTTATTGCGTCCCCAATTTTTTTTTTTGCCGGATCATGACACAACCACCACCGTACACTACCACTATGTGAATTCTAAGGAGGGTTGCAAAAAATACCCACACACATCAATACAAGAACATTTAAAAAAAAATTTTTTTCGTCGGATTTGTACCGGTTTTATGTAGAAATCACCGTTTTCTAACCGAAAAAATATACTTGAGAATATTCTCACCCTTAAAACAGCAAAAAACGGTTTTTAGGTCAAATAGATTAAGTTTCAGCAGATTCTCATAAAATTCTCTCAAATGCAAGGATTATATATTATAATGTAAAAAACCGTTGGCTATTGTTTGCTTTACACGTTTGATTTTTTTCTTGCTTTCTGAGCAGAGTTGCTATGCAATAGGAGTTTGAAGATATGAATAGAATATGCGCAAGTCGCAGATATGTTTTTTATGATAGGGTGAAATTTTATGTCGGCGGCGGCCAATGGCGGCGCGGTTTAAAGTGAAATCGCGGCGGCAATGCCGCCACCCTCGTCGACCATCGAGCTATTGGTGCATACCTAATACACGCGACTGCGCGCCCCTAATCTGAATACGGACGCGTACCATGATAGGGCAAACAAAAAGGAACATGTAGGGTTGAAGTATATAAAATACATCCCTTTTTTTTACTGGAGTGTGCTAGATATCATAATAGATTTAGATATTTCTGTAAAAAAAAACTTATATAAGTAGGGTTGCCATATAAAAAATATATATTTTTCTCATTTTATTGATTTTCAATCTTAGCATTAAAACAAGGGATACGAGTGTTAACGTAACAAAAGAATTTTATTTATTATTTAAATATAATTAAAAACAAGGATTTATATATTTTTAGTAGGGTTGCCATAATATAAAAGTAGAACTTTTTTTTTGCGCATTAATATTATTTTACCATGGCCAGTAAATATTATCTTGAAAAAATGGTTTTCACTTACACAATGCAATAAACCAGAATAGTTATATTTAGAAGAAATGCCAAATAAAAAATAAACAAAGCAATTAAATGCTGCGGTTTAATTTATATTTATGATTTTAATCTAGGGTACGGACAATTTAATTCTGAGAAATATGAATTCAATTATTTATGTCTAAATATGATTTAAAATGCTTTTAAACATTTAACACAGGGCTGCCATAAAAATCCTGAAGACAAATAATTTTCTTCACATATATATTTAGTTTTGATTATTCCCATGATTTGTGAAAATATTTTGAGCAAATAAAAAAAATTTCTTGGGTTTACAAATATTTTTGTATTTTGTAGGGTTACCAAATAAAAAAAAGTTAGTTGTGCTTTAAATAGAATGAAACATTTGCAATTTTTAAATATTCTATCTATTACCATAAATCAAAATATATTTTGCCCAAATTCAGAGTCTGTTTATGCACAAGCATTAGTAATTCTTAGGGTGAATTCCACCCCAAAATTAATGCGTCGTATGCATACGCTGATCGGATCGATACTGGAGGATTTGCATGCATCAGGGACAGTGTTATTAGCTGAGATGAATGCAGTCGCCGAGGGTTACAATGAAGAACAAAGGACATGTTGGAGAGACGACGTGTTTTGGGGATGATTCATCTTGTTTTGCTTTCCCATGCCCTCATGCATCTAAACAGAATGCACATAATTTCGGAAAGTCTAATTACGACTGACTGACACACTAGAATAGAATATAAATCAATAATAGCGAGTAATGGTTTTAAAATATATAGAAATTTATGTGACACGTGGCTATATTTTAAAATTGCCAAAATCACACAGATGACATTTATGTGATATAAGGGTTAATTTACAGCGCAATAGCATTCGATCCATTGCATTTGTGTATTAACAATCCATGCGGATGTCACTAAATCCACCCTTTTTTTTCAATTGCTCCGACTGATTTTTTATTGGTTCAACAACCGGCTACATAACCTCCATTCTTTAGTAGGTTCAGTATTCAACAAACTGAACAGTAAAATAAGTGCAAGTTGGGCATCCATCCTAAATATATAGGAAGTGAAATTAAAATTCAATGTCAAGAGTGAAAGGTGATGTATTTTGGGAGAAGGAGTAGAAATAAGAACCGAAAGCTTCCGGTAATGGATGCCACGTGTTGTAACACGAGCTTATCGGAAATGTTAATGACAACATGTGAGGACACAAGGACATAGGACAAACCAGTTGAACAGTACTTACTCTTTTACTACCTGAAGGTATCTGACATATGGAATGGAGGTACCTTTTATATAGCAAGAGCAACCCTTTTGAATCAATGTAGACGTGTGCATTGGGAATATTCGAGGATACTTCCTGGTAGGTGTAAATAGGCATTAGTTTCTGCTTAAGGTAGGTGGATGAAGTGTGGCAGACGCGTGGCGTACCTTTTTAGAATGCAAGCAGAGATTGGAAAATGATACGTGACATTGTTGAGGTTATGTCAACAAAATATAACCTCCATATAATTTTTTTAACCTATCAGTAGATACCAAAAAAGAAAAAGAAATAAAAATTGATTGATAAAAAATTAAGCTTGTTGTAAGATAAGTAAGATCTTTATTGTTGTGGTACTTTTAGAAAATACAGAAACCTTCAAAGTGAAATTAGAAATGTTTGGTTAAGTTTGGTTACAAAGTCTAAGAGAATATTTATTGAATTTTTATGTGTCTTCTTCTTTTATGTGGCTTCTTTGCCAACATTTTGACAGCACCGGATAAAGGATTAGATGCTCAATCTGTTTTGACATTTATCAGGTGAGTCTTGAGATATAATTAAATTATGCAACCAGTTGAATAAAAACCCTGTGTATTTTTCATAAGAGGCATCAACTCAACGCCTAAAAAAACATAACCAAGTTCAAATAAAATTGATCAAATTTATTCAAAAATAATTTCAAATGTAATTTAGCACCAACAAAATCAACATTCGGAAGTAAATTTTTCGCTAACACATTAATTTCTTTCCCCATGGCGTAATTTTGAAGGCATACCATAAACATCTTCCTTGCGGGTCATCTACACTGTTTCTGTTGCGACTCCAAACTCCTCTTGTAACCACTGCCCAAGGCAGATAATAAATACGCTCCAATAGAAGTGTATCATCCCTCACACCAAGCTGTATTCTCCCGCGCATTTTAACTCCTCACCTTCCGTTTACCTTACCCACCTGAGTTAAAGGTATGTGTGCCTTTTCAGCGACGCGCCGGCGACACACGTCCGAAAAAGGTCGCCCATCAGTTTATTCGACGTTGCCTGCGTTTCCGGTGTTGCATCGGTTGCACCGGTAGCCTACAATCAAGCCAAACATTACACGAGGAAGATGTTTTCTACCTAATGTCGCTCGAGTGCAAAAATTATATACACCTTGTCGGTTGCTGAGACACCAGAAATATACAGTGTATACAACAGTGGTAGGTTAGAATTAAGAACGTGGTAAGACGGATGGTATACGTCAATTTTTTTGGCGATGGGCGAAATTTGTTGGCGTTTTGTGCATGAAAAGTAAAAACATTCCAAGAAACGGATATATAATGAAAGGGAAAAGATGCGATTTTATATGCGGCGGAGGTAATAAGCACCCTTTTTAACGACAACTGCTCGCAAAACCCACACTGCAATTGGAATGAAAGGGGCGAAGTGCCCGCAATGAATGACGAGCAGAAGACATAATGAATATCATAGTCCAAATGGCGCGAAATTATGTATTACCTCGAAGTGATTAACGCAAAGATAGCTTTTCTTTGAAATGCCCCATATTGAAACCAACTGCTTGTGAAAATAAGTCGGTTCAAGTACAAAACCGGTTTATTTGTTACACATTTGAAATCTGAATATATTGATTTTCTTCATTTGGTTACTATGCTTATGATATGTTATGATATGGAATGTACTTTAAAAAAATCATATCTAGTTTTGCGTAGTTTCAAATTGTCAAGTTTCATCATCACCTTCTTCTTAAAGGTTACTCCAGATGCTGATTATAGTTGAACCAAAAATTTTAAACATTTTAAAAAATTATTAGCTAGCTCTCGAATAAAGGCTCCAACGAGAGGATCAATGCTGAAAGGTCGAGTACGGTGTCGGTGACCGAATGGCATGGGTAACAGTATGCTTCCAATCACACACCACAAATTCGTCACCTGACCTATAGACACAAACTAAGAATTGTGACGATGATACTTAGCTAGATGAAATAATTATTGACATTGATCATACTTAAGTCAACTGAACTAATCATACTTAAGTCAAAACTTGAACTAAAAATTCCAAAATTCAATTTATTTGTTACCTTAATAAACTAAATTAATTGTAGTCTTTCGGAAGAACTAAATAATCAAAATAAAAATTCAAATTTTTGGTGTGAAGAATTTTTTCCCGAATTTCCTAACCGAAATTCAATCAAAAATCATTGAATTTCTATAAATGTTCAAAATATCTTTCAAACTGTGATAAATGTATAACAATTCCTTTATGTTCAATCAAAAAAAAAATTCTCAGCTTTTTGCATTCAAATCCCCAAACAATTTTTTTTTTCTCATTGAATTCAATAAGAATTAAACCCCATGATGTCACCCTGTTTGGTAGTTAATAACAGGTCTCTAACTCATTCACTGAAAAATATAATGGGAAGTTTCTGTATTTTTTCGCTAAATTCACTTTCTTTCGCACAATAAAAAATGTCGAACGTCACACGTTTTTGTTCAATCGACTGTTTAAACGTAGCTAAATCCATCTTTTATTTACCATTCAACAACTTAATATTACCCACTTTTAGACCCATCCTCAAATTGACATTCTTCAGAAAGTGCAAGTTGTGCATTGCAACACGTTGCCGATTTACGCAATGAGATGGAAAATGTAATCGCTAGCCAGCTCACCAACTAGGAAACGGATTATCCATGAACAAAAGCGTGGGTGAAACATCCAACGACAACACAAAGCTACAAGGTAGGAGAAGATGGAAAATTTTAGAAGTGAATTGATATACAACTATTGTTATTCACGGTTTAAAACATATCAAGAAAAAAGGTACGAAAATAAAAAATAAAAAATCAATATTGATTTATTGGTAAATTGATTTGAAAATGTGAGAATATTATTTGCTGAGAAAAAGTGTGAGAATATTTTTTAACCAAATAATGCTTCAATTCAAAGTTGGGGAGTTATTATTTGTATTCAGGAAACGACCATTGATATTCAACATTCTTCAATATTCAAATTACTTCCTTGCTTCTCATATATTGGCACCGAACGAAAAAGAAGGTAGACCCGTAATAAATCACTAAAAAAGCTGCCAAATTTCAAAAGAAGCTCACGACTCCTAATTTATCCACATTATAACCTTGGCCCATTGCCTACAGCAAGGATATGGCAGCAAAAGTAGAAAAAAAATTTGCATCTTGTTTCAAAAGGTGAGAGGACAGAAACTACCAATTCAAAGAGATTCACAAAGGAGACACTTCATTTATCATCAGGTGAGTCATTGAGTTCCAGTAGGGTGGCAAAGATGTATTATACAAGTAGGACCCAAGGAAAAATGCAAATTAGATGTGAGTTATAAGGAAATGGTCGAAATCCATTCCGGTAAAATTCGGTAAACTTAGCTATCCAAATGGTAGCTTCTAAATATAAATGCTAAAAGAGGTTAGGAAGCATGTGTTTGTATTTGTATTGTATAATTGTGGAGTTATAATATTTGCAAATTGTTTTTGTGCAAGCGAATACGTAATGCAAATTAGCGCAAATCGTACGCCGACAAAGCGCAATTTTTCATACGCGCATTTATTGTTTCCCGCAAGTCGCGCTCGTAAAATGTGCCATTCTAAGAAGTGATGCTGGATACTGAAAGCTAAAAGCTCCACACTTCCACTCAAGCAAAAGGACACACTACCACCGCTAAAAAAACAAATTAAAAATTTGTCATCTGGTAAGTTATTACGATTATTGTTACTACTATTACGATGAGAAGAACGTGTTCTTCTGCATGGTCCATGTCGAATCACTCAATTCGCAATTTTATAGCATCTTCAGAAATTATATCGCGTTTTTATGAAATCTGCTACATGGCGCCAGCAATTGTGCCAAAATCCCAGTTTATGGGTGAAGCTATGTTTTAAGTTAATGAAGGTGTTAACCATCATCTGTCCACCAATCAATTGACTGGTGTGTGCCATTGACCACTTGCGCCCGCTTTCCAGCATTTGGGCCCATTTTACAGCTTTTCAACTGACACAGCACGCGTTCAGGTGATTTATGCGCGCACCCACAATCCGCCGACCGACCGTTAAATGACATGTGGGCAGTTTATTTCATCCCAAGCCAAATGCTGCTCGCTACGCTGGACACCAAATGTCCACATGGCAAACATTACAGATTGGACTCGTACTTAAGGTAATTTCTACTGGGCTTGCCAGTGCACTCCAAGCGGTCACAACTTCTTGACTTAAGTCAACTCACCTCGATGGACAATGGTCATTCAATGCAATCATTCAACGCGCACCTTTCGAATGAGACATAATACGCTTACGTAAATCATCAGTCGAAGGTGTTGTGGAATTGAGAAGTGAATGCCGTGGACGATTTGCAAGAATCCAACTA